>VZTI01004420.1:213724-278186 GCA_013397865.1 Struthidea cinerea
GACAACCCTTGTCCGGGTGGGAACCCATCCAGCACGTGTGGCGTTGTTTGGAGTACGACTAATTAGTCATCAATGGTAAATAACAGCAGGATGACTCCGGCCAGAGCCAGAGGTAAATAATTAGTAACCTCGTTTGTTAAATGGTATGAGGAAGGAGGGATCTGTCAGATGACTCAGCTCTGATGAGGGGAAAAAAATGTGTCACGTCACAGTGAATATATGGATTTTCCAGGTCTGAGGATGATGTTGCCCAATACAGACGTTGTCGGCAGTGTTACCGAAACAGTTCACGCTGAAATTTATCCAGCAACCAAAAAGCATCTGCATGTAATAAGAGAAGCGTTGTGATGTGCATTAAAAAGGGTCTGAGAGATTGCTTCTACCAGCTCTGAGTAGGTGTAAATACCTGATTGCTTCTAGGTCTTGCCAATTATTGGAAGTGATGTAATTTTGCAGAGAAATAAAGACCTCACATCAAAGAGATGCTTAACATTGTTTTTGACAAAATCTCTACCTTAAAATGCAGACACACGAGGACAAAAATGTTCATGAAATGCTTTCAGTGAAACATTTTAGCAGATTCCATTTCCTCAGTTTCACTTCAGCAATATTAAAATGTTTTGGTGACATAGAAAGGTCTTGTTTCAACTTGGTTTGAATCATTTTGCATTGCATTGCAATATTAATCGAAATATTTTCAATGTGTGTTATATTTTATGGTGCTGGGATTTGTGCTGCACCTGCCTCTGCTATGTTTAGTTTTGACATTATCAAAGTGAACTGTTTCAATCATATCAGACCAAACGGCTTTTACATTCTCGCTCCATTAAACATTTTAAAATTTTATGGGTTTTTGTTCAGTTTTGGAATGATAAATTGGAAACAAAGAAGGACAAAAATTCTTATATCCAGCCAACTCTCTCTGTGTTTAAAAGGAAACCATGTCTTTCTGGGCATTGAATCTGCAGCTTTGGAGACCTGGTCTATCTCAGCTTCACCACCACCCTGGACATGTCACTTGGGGCTTGATTACATGAGGAAAGAGACTGTAACAGGTAACCATGATCACCCAGAGCACATTTGCTTCATATGAAGGATGAATTCTTCTCTACAGGAGTTCTCCAACCCATATCACTCACCCTAAACTCGAGGTTTCACCCTGTGTGAAAGGTCAGTTGAAGTCAGACGAATTTTCTTTCATGCTGACTTTGAGAGAAGCCCAAGTTGAGCACCCAGCTGAAGGTGTCCAACATTCCTGTGATGAATCCCCCTGCTAGTGCCTGGTGCAGTGAATTTTGGCCCAGCCTCAGAACAGCTCACACCTGTGCACAAAGACTGTGGCTACACTGATGCCCCCGTGTCTGCCCCGTGGCAGCCTCTGTGGGGCACAGAGGGGCTGCAGGCTGGACCCCAGGCAGCAGTGAAGGCTTAAAGCAAAGCACCACTTCCATCATTTGGTCTGGACATGGTTTCAAGCCCTACAAGTGGTATAGAGTTTTAAATTCCCACCAAAATTTAACTCCCCAGCCGCCTCCCTACACAAAAATTCCTCCACCTACCAGTCCACCCTGTTTGTCAGCTGTAAAATGAGCATTATGCTAAAGCTTCTTGTCTCAGCGTGGTCTATCCAGGTATATCAGGAGCATCTCTTTCCTTGTGTGAGTTCAGGGATGAGTGCAAAGGAACTTTGATTTTCTTCAGACCTCATTACCACCCAGTATCACCCACCTGTAGCAATAGTTGTCCTTTGGGTTTTCTGCATCAAGGAAACATTTTCTTTTTGAGTGATCAAACACAACACCGCTTAAATCCTTAACACATCTCCATGGTGAAACAGATTGCTTTTTCCTTACCACTTTGCTCAGTCTGACTGTGCATCCAGTTTGTAGAGCTACACTCACAGCATCTTGTCCGTGTCTTGAGGTGACTTTATGATGTTGTATCCCCTAACACTGCTCTATGCCCAGAAATTAATTTTGTGCCTTTTCTGTGCCTTTAAACTGAGCCTGAGACGGGGGAGAGGAAAAAAAACCGAGTGAACTTTTCGAAACGGTTGTTCAAGGACACAGACACACACTCCTGTTCTTCTGCAGCAGCAAGAGCGGAGGAAGCACCCTGCTTGCTTTTCAGCCAGCTTTCGGCTCCTTTTCTCCTGAGGGAGATGGAGAGTTGAACTTTGCTTTCCTGGGACTTTGTTTTTTCCCTTCTTCTCTTCTGGACTGTTTCAACATCAGAACACATCGGGAGAATTTTCCACCGAGGCCCCAGAGGTGAGCCCACGACACAGCTCTGAGGAGGAGGAGAGAGACCACACCTACAGAAGGACTCTGAAATCTTCCCAAGGTTTCTCTCCACAGCAAGAGGTTTTGTTATTTAGCATTATTATATTTTCCTATGTGTTTGTTAAATAAATAGTGTTTTTATCTCTTTCACTTTCCTCTGAGGAAAATTTCTTTTTTTCCCAAACCTGGTGGGGGAGGGATGGTTATAACCTGCCTTCTATCAGAGGATATTTTCCTCCAAATTTGTCCAAACCGGCACACTCAGGGCTTTAGGGCAGCACTGGATGCACCTCATGAAGACTCATCCCACTGACACCCAGGACAAACCCCCATCAGACTTTTGGGCACAAGGTGATGAGCAAGAGGGTGTCCCATCCCTCATGTGGAGCAGAGGGTGAGAGGTCAGGACAGGAAGGGGCAACCAGGACCACAGCAGATGTTTTCCCATCCCGTCTGGTCTGAGCAGCAGCCCCAGCTGCTTCTCTGGAGATGGTGAAAAGAGGAAGAGCTGTCAAAGACAGACAACACAGCGGTTTCAGTTGTGCATTTCAGTTCACCTCAAAGACCTCGCTGCTTCATTTTTGCAGTGCCTTTGTCTTATTTTCCCTCACAGTAAGTGTTCTGAAGCACCTTCTCTTCTGGGGAACCCCTCAAGAGGTCTGCAGACCTGACTGTCAACTCCCTCCTCCCCTCCACACCCAGGATGGGTTTGTAAATCACTTTACTGGGACAAGAAGTGTGATGGGCTATTTGCACTCCCCTTTCTAGCAGCCCACCTTGCTATAAAATGGTCAAACCCTGGCCAAGTTGAGGAGACAAACCACAAACCTCTTCTACATCTTCTGGCTTGTTTTTGAAGACTGTGCAACTTGCACTTTTTTTTTTCCTCTGGCTCCTTGGGCTTGTTAAATAACAAAACAAAAGATAGAAGCTCAAATAAAGTTGCAGCTGCTTGGCACCAGCCCAGCCCTTTATCACGAAAGGGGTGTGCAGGCAGAGAGGGGCAGCATGTGGGTTCTCTCTTATGACTCAACAAGGGAAGAAAAGCATCAGAAGGGGCTGATTTTGAAACTGGCATGAAAAATTGTTTGACACTTTGTGTTCCCTGTCTTCCAAAGTGATCTGGGCAGCTACCCCCCTTCCTGCCCTTCCAATTCAGAAAACAGCTCTCAAATGTGAGGTGTTTTCTGCTGCTTGCAGAAATATCTGCTCCATTTCTGGGATTCCTCCTCTTCATAGGTGCTACAGGAGGACATTGGAGCTGCTGCTCTGGGTCACATCAAAGGCAGAAAAGCCAATTAAATGGTATTTCCATTGATGATCACCAGGCTCCCTCCCTCCCATCTGCTGGGCACTGGGTGAGGCTTGAGCTGCATCAACAACTCAGCAGAGGCTTTGTTTCCCCCAGGCTAAGGGTGCACATGGATTTCTTGGAGAAATTGGAGAACAAACACGGCTGGACACACTGCTGCTCTCTGCGCTGGGCCTGAATCCCTTGACAGCTGGGTCCCACAGGTTGAAAGACACAAGGAAGTCACACAAAGGCAACAGACCAGCAAGGCCTGTGGTTGCGTGAGACAGCAGCAGGTTTAAGCAGCTTTTTTGCCTCTTTTCAAGCCAAGCCCAAGTGCTGAGTATGCAGAGCAAAAGGTCACAGCAAAAAGCACCTTTGGGCTGACCAGAGCCATAGCATCACAATGTAGAGCAAGACAAAGAGCAGATTTCTTCCTCTGTCCTTACTCCAGGCCAGAGGTAGACAACTGTGAAATCAGTCCAAAAGGAGCTGGGATGGGGATCACTGCTCTTTGGGCAAAACTTCCACGGCAGCCAGTCTGGCCAAGAAACAAAATGAGAAATTTATTACCAAATTACCTCCAAGCCTATCCCATGCCCCAGTGTTTAGCAGGTGTTTGAGTGCTCTTTTCACCTTCCACCCCCCATTCCTCCCCAAATTTTACACACAGCCTAAGGGACATTAACATTTACTTTAGCACCTTAATTATCAGTGGAGGAATTTGTATGGACAACCCACAAAGAATTTATGTCCCCTTTCTGAAGGATGAGCTGTGTCCAACTTTACTCCGAACAAACCCACCTCTTAAAGCACCCATCTGTGTGGGGACACTCATTTTGAAATAAAAATGACTGAAGTTTGTCAAAGATTGACTTTCACCAGCAGGGTGAAACTCGGTTTTTCAGACAATGTGCAACACTTACACTGATGAGACAAACAGTCCAAAAACCACGTCTTTATTTTTGTGCAGAATTTACATACAGAAACGTCTCCAGAGCATTTACTGTTTGACTTAGAGAAAACAGCTTATTCTGGGGCTCCCATTTCCTCTTCTACAAAGTGAGGGGGATGATATTTATGCATTTTTCAGTTCAAATAGCACAGAGCAGGTGCATCAAGCCTGCATGTGCTGCAGTCCTGGGATTTACTCAGTGGGCATCAGTGGGAAGGAGATCAATAACTTTGGAGGGGACATGAAGCTCTCCATCACTTTGGATGGCTGTAGACACAGAGGATTGTCATTTGAACTACACTAATAGACCATGGAAAGGAACAGCCACCCACCTAAACTGCCTTATTTTCATTATCTTAGGAAAAAATTAATCAGGGCTGTTTAACACGTGCTGCTCACCCTCATATTTACTATGTGGGGGATTTATACATGCTCAAAACCCTCACACTGGTCCATTAGCCCTGAATCTCAACACACCACTAACAATATTTTTCAGACCTTTAGAGCCCCAACCGCAGCAGTGGCTTATTCGGGTGTCTGCCACTGCCATGGCAAAAGCTAAATTATTAATGGTAAGCGTGGAGCTAAAAGCAGGGTGAGCAGTGGCTGGGTTTTACATCCCTGTTGCTGTGAGCAGGGAGGCAGTTTCAGAAGGGAAAACTAAAATAGCACAGCACAAACTAAGAGGAAACCACCTTCCCTGGCTATCAGGAAACCAAAACCAAACAAGGGTTAACTGGGCAGAGCCAGCACTGACTGTAAGTGGGAGGCTTGGGCTTTATTTTATTGTTGTCATTAATTTCCTTCCTTTTACTTTCAGTAGAGGAGCACAGAGTTATTTACATTAGACACAGCTGTGCCCCGCTGAGGTACATCCACCAGAAGAAACTTCAGGAGTGAGAGAAAAAAACAGCTGAAGGGCCACGGAAGATTTCTGATGCTAACACCAAGGGCTTGTGCCATTTTTCCCCTTTGAAGCACACTGTGACAATGCCAATTCCCCAGATCTTTGCTGGTCCATCTGTAGGGTGTCAGAAGGAGGGATGAGCCACCCTCACACTGTGGGACATGAGATGCCGGATTATTTTCTTTAATCATGCTTGTAGTGCAGAAATAAGTAAGAGAGACATGGTTTGAGCTGCAGGTTCCAGAGTTAATGAATTGGAGCAGATCATGCCCCTTGCTGCACGTCTCTGCTCAGAAGAAGGCTCTGTGCCCGTGTCCGTTTTTTGCACTTTGGAGGGTGGGTTCCTTTCCCTCAGAACAGGGGGATGGAGGCAGCAAAGCCTGCGTGACTCTGCCTGAACCACTCCCTTTCTTTATACATTTCCTTTCTTCCTCCTATTTGACTGCCTCGGCTAATTAGATTGTTAAAACACGTGCCTTTTGTGCCGCTCTGGGGACCTGACCTCACCAGCGGCTCCGCTCACAAACGCTCGCCCAAAGGAAGGGACGAGCTCCCCACAGCCACCTCCACCCTGTTCCCCCCTCTGCTCCCTGGGACCTTGTTTATCTTAACGCCAGCTGAGTTTCCCAGGGAAACCCAGCACAAGGCGTTTGCCAGACGATCCCTTTGTGCAGCTGAGCCGAATTCGCTGCAAGACCGCTTTTGCTGAAATCACAGCAAATTCACCAGGGCTCGCGGCTCCTCTCCCGGGGCAGCTCCTCCAGGGCATCCCTGCGTGGCCTTGGTGGACACAGGCTGGTGGAAAAGCTGGGAGCCTCAGTGGGAACCAAAGCATTTCACACTCTTGGCACATCCAAAAGTCAACGCCTCATTGCTGCACGGCTTCCCTCCCACCCAGGTTCCTGCACAGCCAGCCAGAGGCTTTATTTATGGGCTGGGATGCTCAGCAGTGAAATGGTTAGAGCTCTTGGCATCGGGGGGTCATAATTATCTTCCAAGTTAACACCCATTGAGATGAATGGGAGCACACCCTTTTCTGCGGGTGTTATTGTTGCAGTCTGCCTGGCTGTGGACTCAAAGAAGAGAGTTTAACTTGGTTTGCAACCAGAAAGGCTGGAAAGCGCCTCTCGCTCTCTCTTTCTCTCTCTCTCTCCTTTTAAATAGGAAAAGGGAAAGTTTGCTTTTGCAGATTTCTGGGGTGGAGATGATGGGGGAATGGTGAAGTAATATAATTTGGGTCTGTCGTAGGTGCTGAGCACCTGTGAAGTTTCCTGGCTTTGGAGAGCAGGAAAGGGCTGGAGTGCTCTGGGAACCGAGCTCCTGGGTTCCTGTCGGCAGCAGGGGAAAGCTGCTGTGTTATCTTTTCCTCACATCTGAGAAAAGGAGCTGGAGCTGCTCAACCCCCAAAACTGCTGGGGTTTCCCACACTCGGCTGCTGCAGGCACACCCTGGGGTACAGCCACTGTCCTGCAGCAGCACTGTGTCCGAGAGACAGAGCTGGGCTATGCCCAGAGCTGCAGCATGGTTTGGACATGCCTCCAAGGGCATCTCCCTGCCTTTCCCTCCAAACATCTCTGGCAGGTGCAAACCATAAGTGATGGAAAAGGGATGAACCCTGACCTGGAACAAAACACTTTCAGCCTGTGGCTGCTTCAGCCATCAGGTGTTGTTCTGGGTACAGCAGAGGAGCTGCCAACCCCATGGTGGAGGAGATGCTCACCCCACCTGCCTGCCAGAAGTTGCTCTCCCCCGAGCAGAATGTCTGCTCTTTAATCCCCAATTCCCATCCTGGCACATCTTACCCATTTCAGCACCTGTTACCATTCCCTGGGAATCCGCAATCAGAGCAGCTAAAACCAGCTGGGATCACAAACTGGTGCCTGGGGGCCGTGTTTGCAGGAGGAGATGTTTACTGAGCAGCCCGGAGGGACTCCACTCCACTAGCTGGTGTTTTGTGTCGGGATAACAAACTCACCTCAGGGGCTTGTGCGCACTTGAGAGGGTTCAGGTGGGAGAAGCAGCAAAACACCTGTCCCCCAGGGAAGATGCAGACTTTGCCATCAGAGGACAGCTCTGGCGTGGATAGTCTGGAGCATTTCCTAGAATAAAATAAACTACCCTGGCACAAAGGTTTCCTCTCTTGATTAACAGGAGTTATACATTTATCAGGGGGACTAAAGGCCTGTAATGCTGCCCACCCTGCTCACAGCATGACTATCGTGAATGTAACCCAGGGAACATAACAAAAAGCAAGCAAAAATACCTTTACCACTCCACCATACCCCCTTGCAGCTGCTTTCCCTCTAAGGTGCAAATGAGAGCTGCAAACACCCACGTGCCAGGGGTTATTTGCAGGAAAAATTGTGCTGGCTGGAGGATTGAGGGTGTTTTCATCCACACTTTTCAGTGTAGTAAAACAAGGCTGAGGCACAGGCTGCCTGGTGTGCAGCAGGAGCAGCCCTAAGGCCTCAGGTGCTTGGAATTTAAATCCCCTTGGAGCTTGCCTGTATTTGTTTGTGCAGCCAAGGCCCCTGGGGATAACGGCAGGATGCTCCGTGTATGTGTGATGCCAACACACACCTGTATGCACAAGCAGAGCCACGGCTGGACAGACAACCCCAGGGCAAACCATTTCCTGTAACCTTCTCCTTCAGCTCCCAAAGGCCTCAGAGCCAGGGTGGTGGGGGGATCTGGGCACCCCATGGGTTGGCAGCGCCCATTTCGGGGGACTGTGCTCCTCCTGACCCCTCTGCTCTGACCACCTGGCCACAGCCAACCTCTGTACCCTGCAAAAATCACACCTCAGGCACAGCTGCCAGCACAAGCAGGTCCAATTAGTACAAAATCAGGAGGCAAGCCCCCAAATTCCTGAGGTGGGAAAGAAAATCGTCTACTATGGTCTCATTTGCTTTTCTAATGGTTACCCTTAATCAAAAAGGCTTCAAACACACTAAAAATAAATTCCAGTTAATAAAGTCCTGTAAAGCTGTGGACTTTGAAGAGGTTTGGTTTTAAGAAAAAAAACATTGGTAAAGGACAGGATTGTCCGAGGAGTTGGAAAAATCTGGGTATTGTTTCTGCAGAAACGAAACTGCTGCTGCTCCGGGTGCAGCCTGTAAACACCTGAGTGGCCCCAAGAGCAAGGGAGTTAAGTGAAATCACATGATCTTCTATAAAAACTTCAGGAATCGGATGTGAACTGGTTCTGTGAGCTGAGGATAATGCAGACACGTAACAAATAAGGGAAGAGAAACGTGGTTGCAAAGACATCCACTCCTAAGTAAATCCTTATCTAAACACGCTGCTCAGAGTCGCTCAGCCTCTGCTGCCATGACTGTGCTCCCCATTGCTTTCCAGAGGAGCAGCAGATAAAATATCATTAAAACACCTCTTCCCACTCAGTTACACCAAATAAAGAGGTTTTGCCAGCCTGAGAAATTTGTATGCTTGCAACCAGAGATGCAAATCACAGCCCGCCTGGCAAATCCCTGCATGGCAGTTCTTAGTTTTACGCAGTGATGACTTTGCTGTGCGCTGTTTGTTTTTCCTGGTTCAGCTGGGAGTCAGGCGCTTTATGTAAAAGCAAAAGGTGATGCTTTGCTCAAAAATGAAGTGCTGCTTGAGTGATCATGGGCTGCTTTACATGACAGTCTGAAAACAAGAACCTGAGAGGAACTGGTGCAAATATCCATGTGCAAAACCACATTAGAATCATAGAATCATAAAATGGCTTGGGCGGGAAGGGACCTTAAAGATCTTCTCATTCCTCTCTCCTGCCATGGACAGGAACATCTTCCACTAGATCAGGTTGCTCAGAGCCCTATCCAGCCTCACCTTGAACATTTCCAGGGATGGAGCATCCACAGCTTCTCAGGGGAATCTGTTCCAGTGCCTCACCACCCTCCCAGTAAGAAATTTCCTCTTAACATTTCATCTAGATTTCCCCTTGCCCATGCAGAAATTACTGTGGGCCTGTGCTGATGAGAGCTGTGGGAACGTCACCCTTCAAATTCAAGTTGTTGCAACAAGTTCTGTGTCCTTTGTTTTGAGAGCACTGGCAGTGCAAAATGCCCACAGCAGGGTGATCCAGCCCACGGGCACCCACAGCAGCTCAGCACCAACAACTTTTCCTCCTTTTCCCACAGCTCCTTGACCTGTTCCACATCCCATGAGCTGGGATGGAGTCATCTCAGGTATTTCTGCACTGAGCTGCAGTGATGGAGCAAAGTGCAGGGGCTGCAAAGCCTCGGTGAGCCCCAGCTGCTGGCTCAGCACCGGTGGGCCAGGGCTGAGCAGGGTGCGCGGGTGAGTCAGGTTAGCTGATGGGAAAAGTCACTGCGGTTTTGTGGTTGCAGCCCAGGCCAGCACAGCAGAAGAGCTGAGAGCTCTTGCTCCATCTGTCACCAGCTTCCTCTGCGAGCTGGAGTGTTTATTCACACACCCGAGACTTGGAAAAGAGCTCGGAAAGCTGTTTTCTTTCCAACCCAGCTGACTGTGCCTCGGATTTAAACGATACCAGTGAGAGAGTGGAGCAACCTCCCTCTCCATGCCCACGTAACGGAGACGAGCTGTGCTCTGCTAATATTTGCAGGCAATGGATTCGGTCAGACTCTAATGATCACCTTTCTTGCTTCACAGGACTTCCTTCTCATGCCCATCTGCGGGGCTCGCATCCTCAGCTGTCAGCTGCGTAAATTTGCTGAAAAGCAGAACTGCACAAATAACTGGTAGGGGTGAGGGGTGGACAGGCCGGAAAAAATCAACGTATTTGCCGTGGGGTAACCAGAAACAGCATTTTAATGAAATAACTGTGTTTTGGGCCAAACAAACACTTTGTCTGACCGCAGTGATCTCTTAAGTATTTTTATAAATTGCTCAGATAATTTGTTAATATGAGAGAAGCTTCAAAGAGAAGTGAAGTATTTCTGCTAAAAAATAATGTATTTTATTTTTTTCACTCAGGAACAATTTCCTGAAATTGCTTTCAGTCGGTGAAACATTGCAGTCAAACCCATCTGCATATTTTGGAAGAGAAAAAATTGCTTTCTTCCACCTCGCATCTTCCCTGGCTGTTAACTTAACTATATCCTCACCCATTTCATCCCCTTTACTTGCTTCCTCCTTTTCTCCCGTAAGAAATGTGGATTTCCTGTCTTTTTTACTTCACCCCGCCTAACCCGTTATCTGATCCCTGCTCTCTCAGTCCTGACCTCTCCTTCCTCCAGCTGACCTCCTGATATCCATTTATCTCCTACTCCCCAAACCCACCTCTTCCCGTTTTCTTTCCCATAGGCACGGATTGCGGAGCAGCCCCAGGGAGGGGCCTGCTGGGCGTTACAGGAATAAGAGCAGGGACAGGGGAATAAATCCAAACTCAAGCTGTGCAGGGCTGGGAACAGAGCCCTGTGGCAATATTCCCTGGGCAGCACTTACACTCCAATAACCTGAATTGAAACTCTGAATCCCGCATCCTTCGATTGTAGGTGTGAAGTCAGCATTGTTCAGCGTTGATCCCCAAGGATGTGGATTTAAATTAACGAGGTTCCTTCATGACACTCATTAACCCTGCTCAGTGTTAGGTGCTGTGAATGGGGCGCTGGGACTCTGCCCTCCAGGTTGCTCTCTGCCCTGGTGAGATCTGATAAAGCCTTTCCAGGCTCCGCAGGCTTCCCAGCTGCTCCTCACAGCAAACATCTGAAGGTGGCCGGGAGCCAGCGCCGGGCTGGGACGGAGATGTGGTGTTCACATGGCTGGTATCTGATCACGTACGGCGAGCAGGCATCGCTAATGAAAGCCAGGGCTCCTTGGAGGGCAACTCTGCAAGCCAGCAGGACACGAGAAAGGGAGCTAAATATTCCCTTCCCCCTCTCCACAACTCTTTTGTTCACAGCTTGCTGCCTCCCTCTCTGCCATAAAACAGCAGAGCAGTGGAACATCTGAGCCCTTCTCCCTGGGATCCACTGACAGAACACATGGGAATGGCTCAAAGCTGCACCCAGGAGGTTTGGACAGAACATTAGGAAGCATTTATTTACTGAAAGGGTGGTCAAGCACTGGAACAGGCTTCCTAAAGAGGTGGTCCATGCCCCAGGCCTATCTGTATTTGAGAGGCATTTGGACAATGCTTTAAATTTGATCAGTCTGGAATTGGTCAGGCAGTTGGACCAGATGATCCTTCAAGGTCCCTTCCAACTGAAAACTTCTCTTCTCCTCTTCTCTTCTCTTCTCTTCTCTTCTCTTCTCTTCTCTTCTCTTCTCTTCTCTTCTCTTCTCTTTTCTCTTTTCTCTTTTCTCTTTTCTCTTTTCTCTTTTCTCTTTTCTCTTTTCTCTTTTCTCTTTTCTCTTTTCTCTTTTCTCTTCTTTTTTCTCCTTCTCAAGAGGACAGGCAGGGATTTGAACACTCACCCCTCACTAATCATATTTGGACAGGGCTAAATCCTCAAAGGTACAGTTTTTACTCTGGTGTTTTCCAATCCAAATTCCTGTTATACCTAAAAATACCCCAATTGATTGCTCAACAGGCACAGCTCCTGACCCTCCTGGAGCCACGAGCAGAACCTCAGAACCCACTGCTGCTTTAACCCACTGGTTTGGGCCTTCCCAGTGGGGTTGCCCTAAACTGGGAGCAGCAGTGCACAGGGTTTTTGTGGTGAGGGGGATTCTGTGGTCTTGGGGTTCCCTGAGGCATGGGACATCTCCAGGGTAGGGAGGTGGCAGGATCATGTGTGCCACCACCGTCCTGAGCAGAAAAGCTCTGGTTAAACACCGTGACACCAGAGAGGAACCAACAGGTGGCCTGAGGGAAATGGTGGTCACTGAGGAGAGTTTTGGTTTTGTCTAAATTTTCCATGGAAAAATTCCCCCTTTTTGGAGAAAAGCTACATGCCCACTTGTTATGGGGAAATACAACTCTGTACATATACACACGCCATTATACAAAATGTAAACACCTTCCTGTGTGTATGTGCACATCCATGTATGTATACATCTCCATGGACAGATTTTGATTTGAGGGATTCAGTCTTTTCTCCAGCAACAAGTGTTTCCAAATTGTAGTGAGTTCATTTGCAGAAAAAGGATGAATTTAAAATCCCTTTAATGAAAATCCAATCTTGAAAAGAAATTGATTTTAAAAGAAAAGCTTCAGCCACTGCTGCTGATCAGCATTGACAAACCATCCTCAGAGGAGCATTCACTGGCAGGGATGGGGGCACTGAGGCTTTGCTGCTCATTCTCTAACCAGTTGTCAAAATGGAATAAATGGGCCAGGAAAACGAATTTTTTTTGAAGAAATGTGTCTGTGCTAGGGCTTTTACTTATGGTGGAGAAGCTTGGCTGCTCTATCTCCCTGTAAATCATCACCTGGCACAGCTCCAATCAGAGTCTCCACTGAATCACCCATCAGCAGGTGACTCTGGTGTGTCCCGGCCTGACCTCTTCATTTAAGTAGGTTGCATTTCTCCTGGTTTTCTGGAGCTCCCCAGATCCTGCCTGGATGTGTTTCCTGCTGCTGTGCCCCCAAAAGGTGACTCTGTGGTGCAGATGTGCTGGTCAGCCTTTGTGGACACTGTGAGTTTGTTGTTCCTCTGTCCTGAGGTTGTCCTGCTGCAGGATTGTGCAAGTGTGTGTACTTTGCAGGAGCTCAAAGCACAGTCACTCTTCACCGTGGCACAAGGAATAGACAGCTGGAGAGGCAAAACAACACAAGATCAGCAGCACTTCCCTGCCTGAGTTGGGTTTTTCCCTTATACTCTGCTGACTTTATCCATATACTCCCAAAAATGCCCTACATCTTTCTCCTCCTACACCAGGTTTCTCTTCTAAACCCCTCACTGCTCCCACCTCTCTAAGGAAGCTTTATTTTCACTAGGCAGGTTCTTAAATTCAAACGATGCCTGTGTTACACAAAAAAAATCCTGCCTCTTTGTTCTTCCTTCTACACAAGTTTCCTTTTAAGTGGCTGGAGAGACCTTGATTTCTCTAAGTGCCAGAACCCTTTGTCAGGTTGGCTCTCTGATCAGGCTCCTCGGTGGAGCTAAATCCCTTGCCAAGCTTTCCCACATTTAGCCAACAGCCCCTTTGAGCTGAGTCTTGAAAAACTGGCTTGTCCTCAGCAGCAGCTCCCTCTTTGTCCAACTGAGCTCCATTTGAATGTGTAATCATCAAAGTTTAATGAGGCTCTTTTGTGAGCCTTATACCAGGTGGAAGCATTTTTAGATTTTTTTTTTCCTTGCGGTTTTTGGCTCAAAAATCTGTAGGCAAGAAGAGAAGAGAGCAAAGAGCTCCATACCCAAAGCAGAGTTTGATGCTTGATACCTGCCTAAAATTCTGCAGGAAAAATGCACCAATAATTCAGACAAGGCGCAAGGAAAGACAGGGAGGATGGGTCAGCACCCACCACCTGGCAGCTGCCTGGGGCTTGAATGTGGAGAGAGACAGCAACGAGCTATTGAGCTGGGGTTGAGAAAGTTCTTGGCTTGTTTGTAGTTAAGAGTTTCCAGCTATGCTTATGAGAGGTAGTTGAAGGAGCTGAGATTGTTTAGCCTGGAGAAAAAGAGGCTCAGGAGAGACATTATTGCTCTCTACAGCTAAAAGGAGGTTGTAGAGAGGTGGGGGTCAGTCTTTCCTCCCATCTAACAAGTGACAGGGCCAGAGGATATGGCCTCAAGTTGTGCCAGGCATGGTTTAGGTTGGCTGTTAGGGAAAATTTCTTCACTGGAAGGGTTGTCAGGCACTGGAACAGGCTGCCCAGGGCAGCGGTGGAGTCACCACCCTGGAGGGATTCAAAAAACTTGGATGTGGCACTTGTGGACAGGGTTTAGTGGTGAACACAGTGTTGCTGGGTCAACAGTTGGACTTGATGATCCTACAGGTCTTTTCCAACCTTGATGATCCTGTGATTCATCTTTACACACTTTGCCTCCAGCCCAGCTCTCAGCTGCTGCATTTTTGCCCTATTTCTGACCCTGCCAGGAGCAGAAGAGTCTTAATTACGAATCCATGACCAGCGAGAAGAAGCTTTTCAACTCATTGTTTATCTACCTTGGAATAAACCCAACAACCCTCTCCTGGAGCTCCACAAATGTGAAAAAAAAATCACTTTAATGAGACACTGCCTGCCTTTTCAGCTAGCTGGTGCCTCTGGTATGTCTGCTCTGATAATTAGATCACAATTTAATCACAAATCCTCTGTTGCTTTAGGGTGACCTCTGCACGTGGAGCAGATTTCTCCAGTTGAGCCTCTAGCCCAAGAATCAGGGAGGGGGCTGGAGATTGATAGCTGTGCTGTGAAGATAAGCTATTTGCTCAGAAAAGGTGAGTTCTGGGATGACACATGGTATTAAATGTATTTCATGTGGGCAGGGGACTTCCCTGAAGATTTGTAAGATTTTTCCATCTCCAACCCCTCTGGACCCCTTCAGGCCCTGAAGTGAAGTCCACAGCTCTCCGATGGCCTCCTGAATGGACTCACTTCTCTCCATGGTCCCAGAGGAGTGGTAAAGGGTCCAAAAAGGGCTCAGGTTGAGGTGGATTTCAAACAGTTGAGCTGTCAGCAGGTGCCTTGTGGCCAGGGCTGCAGAAAGCACAGGCTGGCTGTGGCACTGTGTGGTGGAACACCAGACCCAAAGGGGCACCCAGGCTTTAACCCAGCCCAGTGTCTTGAAGACTGAGGTAGAGTGGGAGGAAAATTAACCAGAAGTGAGGCAGGAAAGCCACAACATTACATGCCAAATTCTTGGAAATCAGGCCTTAAAACCAGGTATTATTTCCTCATTTTATTTTTTGTGAGAGTTGAGAAGAAAACAATGAAACCAGGTCCTGTTTCAACAAAATGTTTGGGCTGGCTTCCTGGCTGGGAAATGTTGTCTTCAGCAGAGCAGCAGCAGGCTCGGGCTGTGGTCTAACAAAGCCTCCCAAAATATGTCTGGAGAAAAAAAAAAAAGGAAAAAAAGAGAGATAATCTGGCTGCATTCACACAGCCTGTTTACATCTGCCTGGTAAAAAATGCTGTGACAGATCATTCTGCTGGCAGGAATGGCTGTGGAGGCTGACTCCTCCACCTAGGAATTCAGCTGCCTGTGGCCTTCAGGTGCTAAATTTCCAGGTAATGAGGCACTCAGGCTGTCCCCTGGGTAGGGCCAAAAGCCATTTTCGTGCTCCTGCTGAGGACATCTTGAGTGGGGTTGATGTGTGACACTTGCCCAGAACAGGAGTGTGAGTCAGAGATTCCTGCACGGGCTTCCCACACATCCATCCCCGATGTCACCTCACTGTGGCCAAACTTTTGTCACTATTCCTGCTTTCTTTATCACACTGATCTGCCCGGGCTTCCCATCTAGTTTAGGATTCCCCATGCAATGAGACACAAAGCAGGGTCTACATCCAAACCTATCACACAGCCACAAATATGGCTGGCAGGAGGCTCAGACTCAGGGATTGTCTTGGTGCTCTTCTCTGACCTGAGATGGCAGCTTGACCCCTGCAATAGCTCCCTCCGTGTTCTCCAGTTGAATGGAGGCCCATCTAAATTTAACAAACCCTCTCTGTGAGCCTTATGCCATGCACAAGCGTGACCCTGTCCTTTGGGGGATGGAGGCAGATAAGAATGAGATAAAGAAAATGGCCTCATAGCCAAAACTGTTTTCTCTGACATCAATGTTGCAACACGGTAAGTGCCACCATGGGACAAATTTTCATCTTATTCCCACAAGGAGAGGGGAATCTATCGCTTAGGGTCACCATCTCACCGTCTCCCATACTCCACAGACCACTCCCAGTCACATTAGATCAATTTAAAAGGACCTCTGTGCAGCTTTTGGAGGTGTCAGGAAGAAAAACCTGGATGCTACTTTTATCTGATTATCGTCCAAACACAGTCAACGTGACAGGCTTCAGAATTAAACAGAGTTTTAAAACCAGTTTGGCTGCTTTATTGCCACCACCTGAGTGAATGAAGCACCTGGATGGAGAAGGCAGGTCCCAACAGACCAGAGGCAAACTTTTGGCAGTGATATTGAGGGCATCTCTCAGCAGTGGGGTGGTTAAAACTCATGGGCATTTCCAGAGAAAGTGTTTTAATTGCTGAACACCAGTCAGCAGCGCCTGCTTCGATGGCTGCACTGATGTCTCTACTTTCTCTCGGTGCTGCTATTTCCAGCTTTCAGGCAAACAGCACTTCACATTTAGCTAATTACTCCGAGAGAGCAGCAGGGTTTCTAGGGCTGCAGATTTCACACAGTTTCTATTAATATCCCCCAGGGCTTCCAGGTTTGTGCTTCTTGGGGATAACACTGATCTCTCTTTGCCAGGACCACTCAGGTCTTGTGCATCCACTCACTCCCAACCACTTAACATGGCAGTTAGCTAATAATTTCCCTTATCACACAGCCCTCCTGATAAAGCTGCTCTGGCAGAACGATGAAGGCTGGTGTCTGGTTCCCTGAGACCTGCCCTGGCTCCAGTGGAGCCTGGAGGCTCCTGGCAGGAGAGGAGCAGATACCTTGTGCTGGAGCTGTGTGGGGCTTGGTGCTGTCTCACCCCTCACTGTGATTCTTATCTTGCTGTCGCCAAAACCCCACTGCCTTGAGCTAAAACCCACAGCTCTAGAGCCCACGAGGAGGGGCAGGTGCCTAAAATCAGCTCCCTGCCTGGCAGCCTCCCGTGTGGATGCCCAGGGAAAAGCAGGGACAAGAAACACCTCCTTTTGCCCCCAGAGTGGAGGGATATGAGCACTGACATAGGAGAGCCCAAGATATAATGCTTTAGAAACCAAGGCAGCTCTAAACCCCCTCATGCATTTGCAGCCCCCTCCTCCTGCCTGCACACAGCCGTGGCTGCAGTGAGGATTCAGATGGGGCATATTCATTCTGGTTTAAAAAGCTCATCTGGCTTTGCCTTAAATTTATGGGGATCACAGTGAATCAAAGAGCACACGGCCGGGAGTTTAAGAAGTGTTTTGTTCTTCTGAATTACATGAATCCTAAAAGATCGCTGGCATCAAAAGCACCCATTAACCCCAGCAACTTTGTTATTGTCACAAGGGACTTGTTTTTACTCTCTGTTGCACTTCCCAAAGCTTAAAGTCAACAGAGACAGGTCTGTTGACTCCGCTGCACTTTATTAGCCTGATAGCAGAACTCGTGACCATCCTCTTTGGAGTGATTACCGAAAACTTGAGATAAAGGGAGAAAATTTAGAACAAGACAAGCACAAGTAAGTACATGTAAAAATGTGAAAAAATTTGCATCAGTTCATGAATCCTCCTGGGTAGTACTTGTGCTCTTGCAGTCACAGCTTCTTTTTGGTAAAGAAGTTTTCTTTCCCACTTTCTTGAATGATTAACAGGAATAACTCACAAGTGAGAGACGGGGAAACAAGGTAGCAAAAAACTGTCCTATCCCATGCGAGTAGAGAAAGGAAAAAGCAATAGTTATAATCCCCTAATTGCTTATAGCCCCAGTCACTGGCAGCCCAACATCTTTAAACCAGTGACAATCCTGAAACTCAGATCAAGACTTCATTGTTCTTCCTGGAAAAAAAAAAAAATCCAACATTGTGTTAGTGTAAACTAAAGACTTGCAGGCAATAAAAGGCTGTTTTCGGGATGGCTGGCATGGAGGTTACAGGCGACAGCTGGTGGGTGTCTGATGGGGCTGCCCTTTCTAGCTGCCATCTGGACTTTGCATAGGACAGGCGAGAATAAGCTACTTACACCTTAATAAGGAAAAAGCCTGTAAAAAGGGGATGGGGGGTGGCGGTTTGGCTGTGAGATCACTTTGTAAATAAACAGGAACGCGAGCTCGGACTTTGCTGCTCCGCCCGGGCTGAGGCAGGGACAGCAGCTGGAGACTGAAAGCACCTAGGAGTCGCAGGGATAGATAAACACTCTGTCCCTGATGCATTAGTGTGTGTGAAATCTGTTTAACAAATTAATTTGGTTGTTCTTATTGCTGTTTAATCACAGCAAGGACAGGAACACCGATGCACCGACTGGGCTGATTCCTCCACCCGGACAAACAAAGGGCAGAACTGCAGCTGCAGTCCATTGGAAACGGGTGGATGGTGCCAGGGTTGCAAAGTTAGAAGGGAATGATGCAGGAGAGAAACACAGGACCAACATGCACTCGACAGGTGTGTGGACTGCTGTCAGCACACAGAGATGCAAATTTACTCTCCCTTTGGGAGGAGAGCTGCATTAGGGTGGACCAAATTTACCCCCTTTACTTCAAAAAGAGTAATTTTACTGGGCCTGGCATTTCCCCACAGCCACTTGGCACTGCACAAGTAACACAAATTAGACATAAATAGGCAGTAAACTCACTTAAATACCAGTTTCCCTGCAGGAGGGGTCTAAAAGGTCTGTAAGAGCTGTTGACTCCAACCCTTGGTTACCCTTGGCTTGGAGGTGACCAGGGTGAAGTTACCACAGCAGCAATGCTGAGAGCTGTCAGCCTAAAATGGAAGGGTTTGGCACATCAGCTCTGCCCATGCTGCCTGTAGATGTTTTGCCTTTCCCCTCTGCTCCACCAGCCCCAGGGGCACTTGGTCCTGGCACTGGTGCCCCAGCTGGTGGTGGGATGGGTCCAACCCCAAACAGATGAGCTGTGGGGGCAGTTGCTTTTCTGACAGCAGAGATGGAAGCTGCCACAGCTCTTCCTGCCAAAGCTCATCTGTCACAGCCTTAATTTGCTCCTCTGCGTCCCAGATCCGCTCCCTTCCCCTCCCTGCAGCTGGCCAAGAGGAGGCAAGGCTTGTCACCGTGCCGCGTTGGTTGGCACAGCCCCTGCCTATGGCAGCCCCTTCCCGCGGGAATCCCCGGCTGAGGAATTGCAGGTGGTTTCCAGTCCTTGCAGGGTGGCCTCTCTGGGAGCCTGGATGCATGAGATGCCTCTCCTTCAAGCTCCTCCATCCCATCCTGTCCCGTTTCTCTGGGGGAGCAACATCACATGGAAGGCTATTTCTCTGTTTTACACCCATGCAACCCTTTGTCTGTTCCATTTTCAGCATTTTTGCCCCCAAAACCCTTTCCCATGCTTGTGTGCGCATGCTGCCCTGTTGCAATTAACTCACAGCATCATGAAGATGTGGAAAAAGCAACACCGGCTAAACTTTTTCTCCCTCCAGCAGTGCTTAAGCCACGTTTCAAGCAAGCCCTGTCTCAAGCAAGTCACCTTCATGTCAGCATCCAACGTGACCCAGTATCCAAACGCTCTGGGCCATAACCCGAGCAGGGAGCGGAAAACCAGCAACATCAGATGCTACTTAGAAAGCATTTTGTTCCCGATTAAAGCCAAAACATGCGCTAAGAGCTATTGAGGGAAAGTGCAGAGCATCTGATTTCCCTCTTTTGCTAACACACTCCGAGGAAGAGGTGACAAGTCTGTGGAAATGGCTGCAATTTGCAGTCAAACGTGGTGCGTGCATGAATAGGAATTGGAAGGGAGGAGACAAGCAAGCAATGTACTGCACGGATTTCCTCCAGTGATGCTGGAGCTTATACAGACCAATTAGCCCCTCATCAAAGAGCAACCCTATCGCTATCACCATACTTTTTATTTCCTAACATCTAGGTAGTTGGTGTTTCAGAAATTTTTTTTTTTATTATTATTCTTTCTCTTCTCTTTAATTTTCCTGGGGGAAAATGTACCTGAAGATCCAGGCAATCGCTTCTCCGTGCTCTCACGCGGTTTTACCACGAGGTAAATTTATGGGTGTCAAATAACTTGCTCCTTATGCCAATGTCACAGAAATACGAGTGTGTGGGAGGGCTGGTGGCTTCTGCTTAGTGGAGTTGCCAAGGATTGTGCTAATTAGCAATTGGAAAGACTTATATTTTGGAGGTGTGGAGCGATCCAGGGAGGCAAGTCTAGGCTTGTCTAGAAACTTGTAAAGGCTGTTCTCCATGGACCAGCTGCAAAGGGACTTTGGGCTTTTTGGGAAACCTCCAAAAATTTGTCTGGCTTAGGTTCAGGGGTGTGCATCACTCAGCCCTGCCATGAGTGAACTGAGCTTGTAAGGGCTCTGACTGCATCTCCAGCTGCTACCTGAGCTCAGGAGTTGGAAGCTGATGGAAGCTGCTTTGTGTTCTGCTCCCTTCACAGCTCCAGGCTGCTGCTAATGCCAGTGGCTGGTGGCTGTCTCAGGGCTGGGCTGTCCATCATTTTACCCCTTGTGCTTATTTACAATGGTGAAAAGAGGAAGCAAATCACAGGTGAATGAAGCAGTGACAGAATGGAAGGTGATGAGATGGTCCTTGCGTTATGTGAGGGAAGTTTTTCACCAGCCCAGATGCTGTGTCTGTGCCAGTGGTCAGTTGAAGGGAGTAAGTTGTACGTCCTGTGTGTGAGCTGGAGCTTTACGTGCAGCCTGAGCTGCCTCATCCTTTCCTATGTCTCAGACATAACCAAGAAGGAATTGTTTTGCCCTACTGTAGCCCCAACAGCACCCCATGAGAGTCTCTAAGATGGGAGCACGTTGAGGAACCTTCTCCTTTGTAAAGGCTGGAGATGACAGAAGGAGTTGTTTGCTCCCCTGCATCACTGTGGCATCACTCCCTGCAGTGGCCACATATCCAGAGCCGGAATTGCTGGGTTGTAGCAGCTCCGACTGCTTGACATCTAAATAAACCCATCCCCGGACCCACAGCATCACCAGCACTGGAGAAGGTGTTTCTCTTTAGGGAGAGCAGTTGATCCAGGGTCCAGCAGCTCCAGCACGAGGGAAGCCTCTGGCCATACACATTGTCTGACACGCAGTGCCTCATGTTGGGGGGAAAGCTGGAGACCAGCTGAGACGACAGTGCCTGAGGGAACACAGTGCGTCATCCAGCACGTCCCCAGCTGCCAGAACCATGGGAAAGGCCCTTTTCCAGAGGACTGGCGTGCTGCTCTCAGCTCACTGAGCTCTTCTGAACTGAACAGGCTGGGGTCTGGACTCTAGGGAAAACGGGCAGCAGATTTGAGGTGAGAGGGTCTGCGTGGAAGGTGATGGGGGCAGAAAGAGCAGGTTGGGAACATCTCCATCATCACAGCTGAATCCAGAAGGAGATGCATGTTGACAGCCTCAATGTCTAGCTTTCGACAACTGATTTGGCAAATTTGGGCCTGTGCAAATAACTAAGAGCAGATGTGTCAAATGGTTTTTATTTCCTAGAATTAACACTAGATACGAGAATACTAAAGGAAGTGGCCTGTGTATCCCTGCTGTGGGAGCCCCCTGACCCTCTCCTACCTTCTCTTTACCATCCCCTGACCAGATACAGCTTTCACTTGCACTAGAATAAATGAGATGGGCTGGAGCCACAGCAGATATCAACCAGCACACAGGAGAGCCAAGGAGGAGCAGCTCTTTTCACACCATTTGCTGTGTACATGCAGATAATGTGTTTGCCTGTTACTTGTTTTTAGCTTCCTGCCTCAAGTCCTTCCAACGTGGGGGGATCACCCCGCGACACCACATCTCCCCTGATTTCCGCTGGAACAGAAATGCTTTCGAGTTCCCATTTATAACTCTGTTCTCACAAAATGTGACAGTTTTAGCTGTATTGGAAGACCAGCCTGACCCTGGCAGCCGCTCGTACTGTGATCAGAATAGTTATCAGTCAAACCCTGGTATGTGATGTCTGGTGGCAGCGAGGATGGATCTGCTCTTGCAATAATGCGATCCACGCAGTGAGAAGCAGTGAAGCACAGCCCCACAGAAACAGACAGGTGGAGGAGGAAATGTCTCAAAGTCAGGCACAAGTCTGAGCTAGCCATCCTGGACTCCCTGTATGGTCCACGGGGAAAAACAGGTTCTTTCAGGGAGTGACTCATCTCGGACTAAAATAGGTCAGAGGAACTGCTCTCCAGCAGCATCTGACTCCTCTCCACAGGCTGTAAAGGGAACCCAAGGGGCACTAGTTCAGATTTAAGCAACTTATTTTCACTTGTCCAGCTTTCATTGGTATGAGTCGCAGCCAGGCTGTACAAACTTTTCCAGAGTCAGTGGGAGTAAAAGGGCTTTGGACCTAACACTTCATGGTCTGAGTCAGAATTTGCATTTCCCAGAAAATCCCTGGATTTAAAGAGCTGGGCAGGGCTGAGCCAGAAGAAAAACATGCACCTTAACCCCATTTTCTAGAAAATAACGACCGGCAGCACATCCAAACAGGGAAGTTCTGTCTTTTATTTTAAAAACCTGAGCAGCAGAAGACACTGCAGATTTAGGTGTGGCATCTTTTTTTCCCCTGTTATCTTTCCAGTGAAAATGAGGTCACACTTTTCACTGTCACAGTTCCTGGGACTCTTATCGTCTTTCAGCCCGATGCATTCTCCTTCCTCCAGATTTTCCCCTTGATCTGAAGTATGTTGAAGTCAATGAAAATCCACAATGCTCATAAGACGCGCCAGAATCTCTTGCTGGGAGAAGGGCACCAGATTTCTTGCTAACTCTTCCCTCCACCCTCTCTCAGCAGAAGTCGATGACAGGATTATTTTTTATCAAGATGCAGATACTACACGAAACCAGCACAAAAGATCAGTGATTAGCCTTTGGATAAGCAGCCAAGATTGCTTTTTCCTGACCTTATCAATCTGGTATTTGAATTTCTAGGGAGTTTTAGTGAGTGGGTTTTCTCGGGAAGCTGAAATCCTTCCTTTTAACCCTCATGCAAAGTTCCTGCTAACTTCCTTGGAATGAGTTTCTCATTCAGGATAAAAGCAGATAGCTGTCCATGACTTGTCTGAGTTCAGGAAGGCCTTCAGGTTGCCAGGGATTTCCTTTGCCTTCCTTTGCCCCACATTTCGACACAGCCCATAAAATGAGAACGAGTTATTTCCTGTGTAGTACAACAGGAACAAAAATACCCAAATGCACGTGGCTGTCTACCTACAAGCTACAAGTCTGAGCTCCCATGGGAGATCCAGGGTGTAATTCTGCTGCTTTAAGGCAGACATCTGGTCCTGTCTGAGATGCCTGAGGGCATCTCAAATGTGTGCACAGGGCTGGCAGGTACAACACAGGAACTGCAGGAAGTTCTTCTAGAAATCCCCACCGTTTTGTAATCAAGCTCCAGAGCCCAATTTTTTATTCAGCCTCAGCAAATGATGGTTCATTTAGGCATCCAAAAATGCAGTTTGACTAGGCATCTCCTGGTAGGTCTTGAGGACCCGGTGATCGTGTGAAACTATAGATCTGTGCAAGAAGCAAGAGATCTGTCTCCCTTTCACACTCTCCTTAAAAGAAATTTTTGAACTTAGCACTGAACTGATCAGACAAGAGTTTCTTTAACCTGCAAGGGGAAAAGGGATTTTTTTCTCTCCCTAAGTCCCTCCTGTACTGTTTCACTGGCTGAGGAGGATACTTTTAAAAACAACATCTCCTGGGGGCTGAGGAGCTAGAAGCCCACAGCTTGCTTTGGGTCTGCACACCTGGGACCCTCCTTGCAGTTCCTGTGGCCTTTTAAACACGAAAAACCCATCAAGCCCACACCCATCAACTTGCGGGGGTTTGGAGGAAGAGCACGGGGCAGTTTGGGAAGATAGGTCCATGTAGCGTGTTGTGTCGAAAGCCAAACTCATCCCTGGCCTTGTGACTGGACAGTAGCTGAAGGACTGAGCCAAGGGGCCACTGCAAATAGGAGCAGTGAAGCTCCTGAAAGTCGGCCATGTGGCTTTGCACTGCAGTGTGGACCTCAGGGTGAGGCATTTTGGCACACAGAACAACCTTCCACATGCTCACTGCTCTGCTTTCCACCTTCTGACCTGCAGCGCTCCTGACAGCATCCTTCCCGAGGCTGCCGCTGCTGCAAGGCTGCAGGTCCTTTCTTTGGGAGAAGCAGACACAGGAACTAAAGTTGGGATGAGCAGTTTTAACAGCGTTTGGTGGTTTTCTCACCTACTTTAGCCCTAACTCTGCAAGGCAACAGGAGCACCATGTTAATTCTGGCCAATTTGCCCCCTGGTCACTTGGGTAATCCAGGTATTTTGTAGAAGGCTGCAAAAGGAGGAAAAGGATCAGGTCTGGGTGAAGCACATGGATCCCAATCCCTGCTTGCAGGCAGAGGTGAAGATGAGCAGTTGGATCTCCGATCTTCTCGAGGGAGAAGCACAGAAGCAGCCGCAGCAGGGTAGTGAAGGGAGCCCTGGCACGTCGTACAAAGAGCAGAGTGAAGTAAGCATGAAGAAGTTGTGCTGTGGATATAGAAAACAGCCAGGGGAGGGTTTGCTTTGCCGGTTCACAGGTCTTGCCTGCACATTCTGCTTTGCTTCAACGTAGAGGAGCTTCCCTGTGAGCCCCTGCTCCCGTCTCCTGTGTGCAGGCAATTCAGTGGAAAGCAGTGCATTTATTTTTAGCTTTGTGCAGCAATTAGGCAGTGGTGGCGGTTGATGTTCTCAGGAAGAAAATTTTTGACAGTTTCCTTGAAAAGATAAGACCTATCCCATTCCAGCAGGGAATTACACTTAGCACAGAAAATCAGTGGGGGATTTTCTCTGTGTGTCTTGCTCTTGTAAAAGTTGCCTACTGACACCCTTGGATTTTGGCCAAGTGTCTACCTGAACAACAAGAACCTTCTTCCAAACTGCCTATCCACCCCAGGCAGGTATGTTCCCTCTAATCCCTAAGGACATGGTAGACAGGTATTTCCTGGGCCTGGCTGTGATTCCCCCAATTCCGTCGCCTGCCACCTGGAATTCTCCACCCCACCCCTCTCCTCCAGCTGCTGATGGGGTCCTGTGACCTCCTTGAGCAGCTTCAGACAAAACCAGAGCCTTTGCCACAGCTGGGAGGTCTCCCACAAAGCACGTGAGTGCTCAGCAGACCCACCTACTCTGTGACCTTGGGGAGGGACTGGTAACACCAGGGAAGGGAGGAAGGCAATTGTCTTGCACTGGCACAGCTGCTCTCTCAGGGAACATCTATTCAGACTTAGGAGCAAACAGATGGTTTTCTCCCACTGGCCAATCCATGCTTTCTTTTCCTTCTGACACTGCCCAAAGGGGTCACAGCAAGAATGGTGATCCTCTGTGTCTCTAATGTATGTACATTGTTCTCCCTGTCCCACACAGAGCAGCAGTGACCAAAGTCGGATGGATAACAAAGCTTCTTGACCTACTGGATGAGTAAAAAGTGCAGCTTTCCCTGTCCAGCCTCAGATCTGCTCGTGCCACAGCCACTCCCGGCTGTTCCCCTGCAAGGCCAGGCAGAGGGGAAACAGGAGGCTGGTGACAGAGCCAGGGGCTGAATCGTATTTCAGCAGCTTGGGCATATCCGTGTGCTCTAAGCCAAGAGGAATGCAAACTGCTCAGCAATGAACAACTGCTCCAGCAGCCCACAGCCAAAAGGAGCCACAGTGGGGCACGTCAGGCACTGACCCAGCCCGCCGTGGAGGGAGCTGTCAGATTGTGTTATCACAGGGGCAAAGCTGCATCTTCCGCTTGGGAAATAAATGTCGCTGCTTTGGCGTGGTGGTTGTAGAGAGGCAAGAGACCATTACCCAGCAATTATGCTCTATCTCGCGGATGTTATCACTTAATTGCACATTTGCAAGTGCTTCTACTTGCAGGGTGGTTGCAAGGAGGAAGGTGAAGTGGGGTTGCCTGTCTGGGAGATACCCAAGGGACCTACGCCACTGCTAATTTTTAAGGTATAACAGTACAGTTGCACTTCTGCACCGGTTAATAGTTATCCCTGCCTTTTCCCCAGAAAGTGCTCCAAATGGTACAGTTGGTGCAGACCTGCCCATCCAGGACTTTATCAAAACCCTCAGAGTGCCAAGGGTGATCAGATATACCTTGACAACATAACTTTTTATGAAGAAGCACAAGAACAGCCATTCAATACACAGACATCTCTATCTCCTTCCTTTTCTTCAGGCTTTTGTACCAATCCATGGCCATCCAGGAACATCTGGTCCATCGTTACGTTGCGCAACACGACCACTCGCAGCTTGACGTCGCCTGCAGAAACAGAACTCGGAACCACCCATCCTAAAAGCCATCTGACACTGCAGCAGGAGAATTGCCACTGGTGGCTGCCAGAACATGGCATATGACACATATTTTCAGGGCTGTCTCTTTCCAATGTGCAGCAGCAACACTCACAAACATCTGCCTGCGCATTACGGCATGGCTGATTTTTGAAAACTGGGCCTTGGATCTTGAAAGAGAGTTTGGCACATGGTTCTGAGGAAATCATTCAGGAATTAGGTTTCTGAGTGCTTCAGCTGATGTGTGTGTCTGTTCCTTAGTTCCAGGATCTGTGCTCTCTCTACTAGGCTTTGCCACCTCTCCATTTTTTCTGAAGGTATTTTAGGCCTGGAGCCACAGCTTCTTTTTAGGACATTGGAATGCTCTCCAAAGGAATTAATTTTAATTTTTCCGAATATTGCAATTAGCTGGGTGCCTTCAGCTTTGGTTAGCTCCAAATTCTGATGGTTGTTTCTGTCATCAGTGTAGTTACAAACCCATAATGTCGGTGTCTGGCTAAAGCTGGACCTCATTCTTTTGGGACAATCTTTCCAAACACCTCAGTCTTGAGGTCAGTGTTGTTTGGGTGACAGAGGAAAACCCCAGAAACACCAGTCTGAGCACCAGTAATAAAACTGAGATATGTTGGGCTGTCCTTGGCTCTCACAAGACTGAGCCCCAGGTTGACCTTGCCTCTGGGACTTGAGATATCTCTGCTTGCAGACTCCCCTGGTACTGGAGCCACCAAGAGATGGAGACGTGTCACACCAGAGGGATGCTTCTGATTGAAACCGCCACTGAATGTGGCAAAGGCTGAGAGCTACAAGATGGGCTGTCACTATCAGTGCTACTTGCTTTTGATGGTAACAGTGTTATTTTAATCAAACCTTTGGTGGCTTAGGAGGTTGGTGATCTTTTCAACTGTTTTTTGAATTGAAAACTAAGCTGAGAGCTATGTACAGGCTCAGAGGGAATGATCTGACTTCAGTTCCCTGGTGGGACATTGCCTGATGCTTCTGCCCTGGTGGATAACTGGTGTGGCCACACACCCTTCCATGTTTCGCTGCTGCTTAAAACCTCTCTGAGATGATGGTAAGCCTTTTTAGCTCAATTATTCTTCTTTTTGTTTTGTTTTGTTTTTGTTTTTGTTTTTAGCTCAATTCTTTTTCTCTTTTTATGTTTTCCTTCATGCATTTGAAAAGTAATTATGCTCAGCATTTTTTCCACTGTGGTGCTATTGGAAATCTGGTCACTGCAGAGTCCCTGGGCACACGTCCGCGCCTCGTCACAACCTGGAATGTTTTCTGCCAGGAATGATGAGATGCGACAGTTCCCATTGAAGGGTATTCCTCCCAGATAATTCCAGTTTCCAAGGTCCCGGGCTTTGAAGATAAACTTGTTGCTTGTTTGGTTTCCTAGCAACTTGTACTCCGTGGCAGAAATGCATTCCTGGGACCCCGAGCTTGACGATGCTTGGAGCTGAGATGTGCTCTGCTCCGGTGAAAGCAGCTGCCTGAAAACACAGGACTGGAGTGAGAAAGCTGGGGCTGGAGCAAATGCTCTGATTAGATCTGCTGGTTTCCATCAGACTTCGTTGTTCAATAGAATTCTCATTTTAAGTTAAAACAACACATCTGGCCAGCTCTGAAGGTGGAGGTAGCTTGGGTTTGGCTGGTTGTCCAGGTCCTTGCTGGGGAAATTGGCACTGATCCCACGATGTGGCTAAACTGAGAGTCCTGAGTAAAACATAACAGCCTTTACTGGAGCTTTGATCTTCCGATGAGAAGCCAAGGATCCATTTTGCCATGGAATAGGGTGAGGCAAATCATCACCACTCGTGAGACCCCTCAGGTGTGAATCTAGAGAAAAAAGCAGATTTGGTCACCTGTAAGGTGCATGAGTCTTAGCCTTGCTATTTTTATTGAACTGCTGAAAAGAACAAAGGGCAAAGCCACCTTAATCTGCACATTGCATGGTTATCAATATTTATTTCATTATTTTTTCTGGTTATTAGAAGCTCAGCCCCACTGCAACTTTCAGCTTAGGTGCTTCAGCTCCAATGTCCCAAGGAACCCTTCAAGCTCTGATTCAGTTTCACAGGTCTGCATCACGGTGAGTGAAGGGCAGACCTAAAAGTTGTTGCATTTGCTTCTCTGTATTTCACTCAGTCAAAGGTTTTTGCAGGCATTGCTCACTGGGTGCCTGGTGGGAAAAGATCTCCCTTCCACTTGTGTCCCAGTCAAGAAAGTAAAAGATGATCAGTTCTCCAGTTCCAGAGAATAATAGCAAAAAGAGTGATGTGTTGATATTAAAGAGGCTTCTAAGGCCTGAAAGTCTTGGGGTTTCAGCATGATCAAGAACAGGGAACAGGACAATCCTGTGCCAAAGCCACTCTCACCTAAGTAGCTGCAGCATGAATTAAAAAGTCTCTTACTTTTCAGACAGAGAGGGCATTGCTAAATACCAATGAGGTCTTGATCTTGGGGCTGAACAGGGTCTTCTGAATCCCAGTATTACACTTTTTTATAGCCACCTTTTCTGAATTTGTCTAATAAATTTAATCAGAGCTGTCACTGACCATAAGAAGATTTTTGTCCTATTTCAGTTAACTCATACTCAGGGCACACTTTCCTGAGGATAATCTTTAGTGAATATAGCACTGCACTGTGGTCCAGGGAACAAACCGAAAGTATTGTTCAGTTTGAATTATAGCATATTACTGTCAAGGGTATTCCTTCAAAAAGGTGACACCTTTTAATTACATCTGTGAGACTCTGAGAAAAATGGTAACCCAGAGAAAAAAATTGCTTGGCACCCACTTTGTTAGTTTTAGCCTGATGCTCATTTCTAGCCATTCATATAGGGCTGAGTCATACAAGAGAAGCCTGTAAGGGAATCACAAACAATCTGTCTGGCTGGAGGAAATCGGGAGCCATTTCAAGTGTGCATTGACTCATTCCGTAGTTAGTGGCAGGGGCTATTAGAGACTCTGGAGACTCTGAAAATAGAGAGGGCATTTTTCTACCTGAATAGTTCTGCAGATAGACTGGAGACGGGACAAAAACAAGGTCTGTGAAAGAAGACCATCACAGGCAGAGCCAGAATCAGATGTACCATCGGAATTGGATTCAATCATCCTTCACCTGCTCAGGGCATCTCTAAATCTCAGCTGACAATCTTTTCTTTCTGTCTTTAGGCAACATTTTTCACCTCCCCTGAGCTAGTTTGAAACCTTTAATTCCATTCTGCCTGTTCTTCCAAGAATGTGGTGCGACAAGTGGAAACTCATCTTCACATGGGGGAAGAAGGGGACGGGAAGAGGGGGGAGCACTGCGTGAATATTAAAACATTTGCAGTGTGAAATGTTGAGTTATGAAAAACGACAGCACACCTCGGGCTAATAGCATGGTACCAGGGCTGTGCTGACACATGGGGTGTCCCAGGAGGGCTGGCAGCAGTGCTCAGGGGGGATGCATGCTCTGGGCTCAGCAGGAGGTGACCCAGGGCTGAAATGCTTTGGCTGAAGATGGACAAAACCCCTGCATGGTGCAAACCTGCTGGTGCAGGAAGCTGGTACTCCCTGTACTGCTGAGGCCTGCGTATGCCTGGAGGCAGCATTACGATCCCTTTTAAACATTTATCCACTTCATGTGCATGCTCTGATTTACCCATCTTTGCTAAGGCACCCTCTTACTTCCTGGCCCAAACAGCTCACTGTGGTGGAGAAAAGTTTTTATTCTTCCAGTGCCATTTGGTAGTGGAGCTGCAAAGCTTTCGTTCTGCTCTGGTGGGGACCCAGGATGCCTGTCCCCCTCGGCTGAAGAGTGAAAGGGAAGAGGTCAGGTCTGAGCAAAGCACCTTGTTCCTGCTCTTGGTGCTGATAAGGTACCAGAAATGTTGTGCAAGCCCTATCAGAAGATGAGAATGTGCCTGAGGCCATGGGCTTGGTAAGCTCAGAGTAAAATGGTTACTGGCTGATGAGAAGGACATGGGGTAGTTTAAGCCTTGGAGGTTTCTAAGGTGTTTTGGGCCATCAGAGCTTGAAGGGGTGAAATGCAGTTGATGTGCAAGGCAGGGAGCATCCCTGCTGCATTAGTGTGGAGTGAAAATGGGACACAGAATACATCCAGGAGTGGAGAAAAATTACCCTGGCAAGAACTAGTGCTGTCATTCCCTGGAACATGGGTCTCTGCTTCTCACACTGCTGCGCTTCACATGATCTTCAGCTAATTCACAGGAAAGTGGCTTGCTCCAGTGTCTGGAGTAACAGTGCATTTCACTAGGAATCTTGGTCTTGGAGACCTTGCAACTCCAACCCTGAATCTATTACCCTAAGCCTAGAAAAAAGAGCCTAAGATTTGTGGTATGAGAAACCTGATGTGCTGTAGGGAAGCAAGATGAATCCAACATATTGGCAAACTTGGGATGCTCAGCTTCAGAGGGGTTACAAAGTGGAGCAGGAAAACCAGGAACATGCTCAGAGAGCTCAACCAGGAGAGAGGCCACTGCTGTGGTAAAACCTCTGCTTCAGGGATGTCTTTGCCGAAAGTGAGATGTTGGGAAGGAGCCGTGGGTGGCCCAGAAAAGCACATTTCCTACTGTGCAGGCAGCACCAACACACATCTCTGTCCAGGAGTTCCTCCAGTGTCATTGCAGATTCCTGTTGAGGGGTACCTACAGGGACAACCAGACCAGGGTGCCTCAGTTTCCCAAGAGTGCTCAGACCTTTGTGAGGGCCTTGATCCCTGCTCCCAGGCAGTGCCAGGTCAGAGCAGACAGCAACTCTCATTCCCTTGATGGATTCGCCATGTAATTTCACTTCCTGGCCCTATTTCTTGTGCAGTGTCTGGCTGAAAAGACACAATGTCCCTTGAGAGTGCAGTGGCTGAGAACTTGGTTTTAGCTCTCCCTTGGCACAGCAGCCCTCATCTGATGGCTGTATTGGTCCTGCCTGACCATGGAGCTGTGTTTCCCCTGGATGATTTTATGGATGAGTTTATCACAGGTGAAGGTGAGAGCTGTCTGCTTCCTGAACGCAAGGGGACGATTCAGACCTTTTGTGAGGGATAATCAACCACAGTAAATAAAGTTGCTGGTTGTGGGAGTAACAATTAAAACCCATTATAACCTGCTTAACTAGTCAGGGACTGAAGTGCCTGGAAGAACTTGCTCTGTCCTCCCTGAGTGCTGTTTTGCTTGGCCCATTTGCCTGATTTGGGAAAAAGATTGTGTTCTGAGGGGGTTAGCTTGCAATTCCTGCTCTCGTGACCGGGGCAGCTTCCCAGTTCCTAAGGATGGCTGATATCATAGAAAACAAAAGTTTCCCAAGTGAGCCTTCAGAGCATTTTGATTCACAGGACATGCAACACCTCATGTTCAGGACAGACAACACAACACAAATTAAATCAAATTATGTTTCAGATCAATCTCTGAATTTACCAAACTGCCACTCCAGTGCTTTCCATGGAGACACTTGGAAGAAGGACAAGTTGGTGTGACACCTCCATGCGTGAACCTGCCTCAAGATGCTTGGGGGAGGTAATTGTGTGGGCTTCTTGCTGGCTCAGGGTTTGGAGAAGGGAAAACAGGGGCAGAGAGCCCATGTTTACATGGAAAAGGCAGGGTCTGAGCTGCTGGGGCCTGTGAGTTGATGACTCATGGGCTGGGTTTATGAGTGTGAGCCATAGAAACTGGCTGGGTGTCTGATTGCCCCCACTGCCAGGCAGGAGCACTCAAGAGCCACCTCAGCCTTATTTTCTCCTTTTTTTCCTAGAAGAGCACACACATGACAGGGCTTATCTCCACTGATTATTTCTCTGCTTTCAAGAGCTGTAAGAGAAGAAAAGCCATGTCTTTTCCCATCCCTCTCTCTCTTTCCAGGAGGCCTGCTCATGGCCACGTTTTTTGCATGCCTTCCTGATACCATCAGAAAGGAATGGCTTTTCCCAGGTCTTCCGTGCAGCTCAGGGCATTTATTTGGCTTTTGTGGCTTCTTCGTGTGTTGCAGTGCTTTTATTTGGGGCAGCATTGGGACAGGTGGGGGGTGTCAGCCATAGTTTGTCAAAGCAAAGGGACCCATTGGGTCCATGTGCTTATGGCATGGCCACGGCGTAAATCTAGGAGCTGGGGTTTGACATGCCCAAATACGTGCCCGTGGGCTGCAGGGTGACCACACACCCTGGCTACTTGTCTGGGATTTGGGGATGCCTAAAATTTTGTCCAAATGGGCAAAGTCCTCACATTCCACAAGGATGAGAAGTTAGGAAGGAGAAAGGGGACACATCATGAGGAACTTCTCTTCCAAGGACAAAGCTGCCCATGATGTCCTGGCTAAGAATGATCGAGATGTTTTGTACAGCTGGGTCAGTGGGGGAAAAATTGCCTTCAGCACATGTCCAGGATGGGTGGTGAGGCACTGGAACAGGTTGTCCAGAGAAGTTGTGGATGTCCCTTTGCTGGAAGTGTTCAAGGCCAGGCTGGATGGGCCTCGAGCTACCTGGTCTAGTGGAAGGAGTTGTAACTACGTGATTTTTATGGCCCCTTCCAACCCAAACCATTCTGTGATTCTCTGACAGGAGCCAGGATGTCCATCCATGTTCCCCTGCCACCACACACAGAGAAAAAGACAGATGTTTAACTTCTCTGTGCTCTCCAGAACACCAAGTCAAAAGGGGAGAGGTGTATTTAAATGTTACACCCCATCTGCCACAGTAAAGACTGGCAGTCATTTGCTCCCTGCTCCCAGAAGGGACAGCCTTTTTCAGGGAGGAAAATGCCATCAAACCAATTGGGAAGTGCATGTGTTGGAGATACAATATCTATTCAAGAACAAATGTTCTTGGCTGAAATACCATTGTTTATTTTGCTGTGGGAGTTGTTCACTAGAAGTCTTGTTTGTCTTCCCTCTCCTCTCTGTGCTCTCAGTAGCATCTCTGACGTGCCCTGGATGACAAAACTCTTGTCCTCCTCCCTCTCCATCACATGAGATGTCACCCTGAAAGAAGGACATGTTGCAGAACCAAAGCTGAGGAGTGGGTGGGTTTTTCTGCTGGGCTCTTGCCTCCCCTTGCCAAGAGGGAGCTGGCAGCCAGCCAGAGAAATGTGGAGAGAAGATGGAGAGAGGAGAGGCTTGTGTTGCTCTGTGATGTGAGATGGGACAGGCGTGGACCAGTAATGTGTCTGGTTTTGTCCAGCACAGTGACGTGATCAGTGTCCCACTGCTGACACCACGTGTCCCCTTGGCCACCCGTGGGGGAAACCACAGAGGTGGTGGCAGGGCCATCCTTGTCCCCACACTGATCCAGGAGCTCACCCACTCTAACCTACTCCCTTCTCTCCCTGGTTTTAGCTCTGAGCTCACAAACCCTGAGGCTTCTGTGACTCCAACAAAGAAGATGCTCAGATGTTTACCAGCTTGGGCACAGCAGTCTCATGGCATGAGGGGTGAGCCAGGGACATCCCTGCAGGGCAGGCAAGGCTTCCTTCAAGTGGTTTTGGTTTTTGGCAGTTGTGCCATGTCCATCCCCTACTAAGTATTGCGATGGAGGGAGCCAGCCTTAGGTTAAAAATAAATATTTGTTAATTAACAGGCATAGTTGGGGTACTCCTGAGCACCACTCATTTCTCGAAGCTTGAATTCTCAAATTCAGGGCAGTTTTGTCCAACTTGCTTTTAGTTACACATCCACTTTGCTTTTCCAGGGGGATTGGCTGCTGTTCACATTGCAGTGACACAGAGGTATTTATGGTCTTAGATTTCTGCTTATCTGATCCACCCCTGCCCTCCACACTCCTGGTATGGTGCCAATCCTGAAACACTTTTTCTCCCTCTGTGCCCCCCCAGAGGAGGTAATATCCAAACACAACAAAAACCAGGTAGCTCTCCCAAAGAGCTTGTGGAGATGAATTTTTTTCGGTTTCAGCAGCCTACAGCAGAGGCAACACAGGGATTATTCTCTTTTGGACATGGTTTTCAAGAACAAAAATCCTTATGGTGTTTAATACAGTGGAATAAAGCATCGCTGTGACCATGCAACCACCGCTAAGGAAATTTCAAGTGGGACTCTGGCTGTTCTCCGAACTGCAGCCAGGATCTGAGTTACTGTCCCACAGGGGCTTGCTGTTGGAAAATAACGTAATTGACTTTGTCCCGTTTCCAGTTTCGCAGAGAAACGAGCTGTAAGAGCACACAGGGTACCGGGGCTGGCTGCTCCCGGGGCTTTGGGAGCATGATAAATGCAGTAATCAGCCCGGGAGTGCACAGAATGTCTCGTTGTGCTTTCCTCCCCTCCTGCCTGGGGGACGGCATCTTCAGGGGCTGCTGCTGCCCCGGCCCCGCCGGGGACCTGGGGCTCTCACAATGGAGGCACCGCTGCCCTGGGAAGCCACCGGCTCCCTCCCCCCGGGATCCCAGCACGCCTTTTAACCCAAATAGCTGACCTTTCATTAAAGATTACCTATTTTTACTGCTCCTCAGGATGGGAAGAAGAAAAGGCTGAGGCTTGCAGACGCAGGCCAAGCCGAGATGTTGTTTGTAGTGGGGACAGGGAAATTACTCAGGGCAAGTTTAAAAAATTAATTTTTTTTTTTTTTGTGTTAAATTAAAGTAGTCCCCAGTTAAGCCTGAACATTATTCCATTTGATCTGTTACTAACAAGGCAGCAAAGACCCTGGGGCCCAAGGGCTACTGGATAATGCTGCATCTGTGCTAGTAAGTTAAAAGTGCTTGAGTTGTGGGCCCTCAGACCACAAACACAAAAGGTTCTGTGTCCATTAAACCACTTTAGGCTCTGAGTTATGGCAGACACATGAAAATTTTGTCTTGGGAATGGCTCCTGGCCTGTGCTGAACTGCAAACTGTCCTGGGGATCTGTTTGGGACACTGCTGGCTGGTGTGGGGCAGAAGCGCTGGGGGCTGTGCTGTTGAAGCTGCTGCCAGGGCCAGTGCCCAGGAACACACCCTGGCACCAGGGCACTTGCAAAGACATCACCCCAGCAGATGAGCCAGGCTGATGTCCCATCCCTTGGTACCAGGGGCAGGTGAGGCACAGAGAGATGGGGTGACTTGACAGAGACTAAAGAAAGTCTGTGTCAGAGCAAGGACTGGCTCTTCATCACTCTGTCATTCACACGGAGGACAGGCTTTGAAAGCTGCCTTTGCCTTCTCCAGATTTTCTTTTCAGAGAGGCACTGGAGGTGCTTCCAGTTTGGGAATGCTCATCTGGCCATTTTGGGCATCCTGGAGTCCACGCTTTGGTACCTGCAGGCAAAGCACAGAGCAGAGCCAAGCACTGAATCCTCCCTTTGCACCAACCCCACATCACCTTTCAGGGCAGTCTGTGGGCATTTGGGGCCAGCTGGGGGAGAAAGTCCATCCTCAGGCCCACACCCAGGAGATCACAACTTTCCTATCTTGTCAGACTGTCTCACATCTCCATTTGCAAAGCAGAGGTTGTCATCTTTGCCTTGTGTGCAGGGCTGTGAGGAGGCAGATACAACAGTGATATGCATCATACAGGCCATATCTAGATTAACAGGTAACTGCTACAACCAGATTAGCAAGGCAGCAGTAGGAGAGCATAAAGAGAACAAACAGGCTGGTGCTGTGGGCTCAAGATCTTCTCCATGTGTAGTCCACAGTGGTTACTCCAGGCCAGATTTATTCCAGTCACCTACACTGAAAATCCCTACCCGGCACACTGTCTGAGGCTGGCTGAAGGACCAGATATTCATTTATTACCTGACATTCCTAGGAGGGGTTGTGTCAGAGCTTCTGGTTCCATTTCCACTGAGGGGAAAAAAAAAAAAGATAAAAAATAGTAAATTGCTGCTTGCAAACTGGATCACTCTGGAGTGGGGGAGGCCAAGCCAGAAGCTGCTGTAAAACAGCATTACTGCTCTGAACCAAAATGCTAAGGCAGAGGCAGCCAGAAGCACCTCAGGCTTAATCCAGCATTCAGCAGAAAGATTCTCATTTACTGCAGCTCTCCCTGAGTCAGGCCCTGAGGGCTTGTCTGTACACAAAAATTAATCTGGATTAGGATGGGGCAGGAATTTAAGGTAAAGTAGCTCTCCTGGAAAAACTTCACTTCATAACAGACAAGCCACTGGACGGTTTGGTTAGGAAGCGTTGTGTTACATCACATTTGGGATGATGAAATGCACTCTGAAGAGAATGTCCTTGTGGTATTTGGTCACAATTACGCAGAGAACACTTGAAAACACATCCATTTCCTGCAGGAGGAGAAACAGAGCTCCCTGCAGATTTGGAGTTCTTTCCAGGGCTGACTTGCCAGAACAGCTCAAAGGGGTTTCATCGTTCATCTTTTTCCATTCACACTGAAAAAGGGCACGAAATCTCACATGTCCAGCACAGCAGCTCCCCTGACAGCAGTGAGTAGGGACAGGTGCAGCATCAGCCCAAAAAAATGTATGTGGCTGTTACTTAGGGCCTGTTCCACACACACTGGCTCCCGTAGAAGCACTTCAGAGAATCAGTTCAGAGCTGTGTCTGACATAATGAGTCCTGCACAAGGGTGGCTCTGCATGGGTACAAATGCTCTCTCCAAGTGAGCCTGAATGACACCTGGAGTGCAGGCGGGTCCCCCTTTCCGATGTCTGCACCTCTGCTTGCTCTGAGAATCACACACTAGGTGGAGAAAGACTAAACGATGTTGGACATCGTTGAGCATAACCCCTGGAAGGACCACCAGGCCTCCATACCCCACTGGCCAGAGGACAGAAAGGCAGAAAATATTATGATGGTTGTGAGCCTTCCTCCTTCACTGAAACCATTTTTTCATTCAGGACTTTTTTCTCCTACCTGACTGCTCTTGCACAGCTTTATTTCCAATCAGGTTTCAGTGGCCTGGTAAATATTTCTACCAAAAAACACCCACTCCCAAAGACTCTGTTTGCACTCAGCTCGAGTTAATTGTTCATAAGCAACAGTCCATAGGCATAAAAGTTTCCACATATTATTTTTTTAGCTCTCTTGCTATTTATTCTGTGAGGTGATAACATTGGTTTCTCTCTGGCTTTATCAGTCTTGCACAAGGACAAACGAGGAGCAAAAGGGAACCTCCCTTCTCTCCTGTGGAGTGGAGTCTACAATCAAGCAGCGAAGGCAGAGGAACAAGCCCTCGTCAGTCTGTATGCACAGCCTGGCTGGCAGAGTACATTTTCCTTAACATGCCTAATCCCACAAGTATGTGGTGGCTTGCTCTGCAGAAACCTCAGCTTTTCAGGTGCTAGAAAATATGCATTTTGCATATTACTTGATAGTTTACTCACATCCCTGTCTCCTGGAGGCGAGCAATTGCTGACCCTCTCAGCTTTAACCTACTCTGAATAAACCCCCCCACGCAACACTGCAAGGAATAATAATGTACTTCAGATTTCTTTATATTTTTTCTGCTGTAAATCCAGGAAATGAGACCTGAATTATTCTTTTCTGTTTGCAGTGACAGACACACAGTCCTTGCTTCCCAGCAGAGTGACCTGTGTATGTTGGGCTTTCCCGCAGCCTCCTCGGAAGACTGGGAAGAGCTGGTGAAGTTGGGGTTTGATAATGGAGCTTATCACAACCACAGAATAAAAAGTTATCATTGCTTCCCGGGTCCAACCCCCCTCAGGGGTAGGAGTGCACCGGCTGGCCTACTGGGCAGCACTGGGAATTGAATGAGGGCCCTCCCAGTAGGTGGGAAGGATTTTTCCCCTTTTTGAAAGACCCTCTGAGGTTTAAAAAAAAAATGTGCTTATTCTGGGATGAGGTGGAAGAACCAAATTGCCACATTTTTGTAACCTACATGAAAGGGCTCACACAACTGCATCCCACTTTGCACAACAATCACCTGCCCTGTTCGAGACCAGCTCCATCCCCTATGCTGTCATTATCTCCTGGGTCTCCCACGGCCAGGCTAGAGGACGATCTGCAGTCTCCCTCACCTCCTTTTCTTCTGGAGCTGTTCCACTCTGTATAAACACCACTCATTGATGCAGCTGTTGGGAGACTTCCCACATCCCAGGGGAGTGCTCCAACCACAAAATTATCCTCACCCTTGCTCTCGTCCAGTGGGTATTTAATTATTCTTATAAAGTGAAGTAATTCCAGCTGAAGAAAACAAGAGGCACCCGGGTCAGAGTACCCCATCATTATCACAGTAGGGAGCACTCTCCTAGGACATGAGATTTCCCAATAAGACGCTGAAAACACCGGGGGAAGCTGGGAAGAGAAATGTTATTGTTTTCTCCTCCATTTTGTGAATAGTTCCTCAGAATTCATGAGAATAACAGAGTTTGAGGTAGATATTTTATCTGTATGTGTATGTTTCTGGAAAAGCTGAAATGAAATGCTTCAACATTTCCAATTTTTTTTTTCTGCATTTAATCCAAAAACATTTGAGAATATGCATCATATTTGGCAAATGACCATGGCCACCCTGAAACCACATTTTTAGCAAATAAATGATTCACTGAGTAAATTTAGCTCATCTTAAATGTCTATTTATATCACAGGAACACACCCTGTCACTGTTGGGACTTCACCATGCTGAGCACTATCCAGAGCTCACAGCCAGACATGCTCTACCACAAACAGCCTGAGAGGGAAAAATAAAGCCCTGCCTGTTTGCTTTTTGCAACAGCACAGATGTCAGCCTCCCTGTCTCAGAAGAGCTGTGCCCCATCCTATAAACCTACCCCAGATACCTCACACGATTTTGGGACTGGCGAGCAGAGCACCATCTTGCCAATCTCCTGTCTGCCACCAGCACAGCGAAGCCATCCATCCCTTTTTTAGTCTCCTCTCCCGGAAAAGAGTCATCTCAGAAAAACCTTTGCCTTCCACTGGCAATATCCTGTGAATGCCGAAAGGGTTAATCCCCTTTAACCAGCATCCCAGTAATGAAAGGTTTCACTCTTTGTAACCTAATGGTCTTGTGTCTAAAATAGAAGCCGAGCTGCCTTCACTCGAAATGTTTTTAATCATTGTGGAATAAAAACCTAGCCTGGCTAGTGCCAACCAAAGAGATGTTTGTCTGCTCAGCAGATTTTATCAAAGCTTCCTTGATGTCTTTGCCTTTGTAATGCTAAGCACTTCACTGTTTGGCATATTTAAAGTAGGATGCGGTACATGTGAAGCATTTCACAGAGTGATGATGTATCGAGTGTGCTTTAGGAAGTAATGAAAGCAGCAGACTCATGATTTTTGAGCTTTTAATTACTTATTAAGTGGCATGACATAAAGGCTACGGGGGAGATTTTTTTTTTCAGCATCCAACTTATTGACTTTGAAGTCGGTGCCTAAATACCCTTCGTGCCTTTGAAACTTTCCGTCTGCTCAAAGGGGAGCGTGCTGCTGCTCTGGGTTTTGTTTCATGCTGACCACATTTGTTCGGGGGAGAGGAGCCGAGGGATGGGAGCCTGCTCAGACACAGGTCTCTGCCTTTGCCATGGTGGATCAAGATGAGGGACAGGCTAAATGCGTGTCCTTTGACAAAGGATATAGAGAGGGCCCTCAGCACAGAGCCTGGAGCAATGAGTTCTGACCTGGCCTCAAAAATGCCAGCACTACAGGGGGCAAATAACCATAGCAGCCCCCAGGGTGCTTTTAATGAGCTGAATCACAGTCCGAGTCCAGCTCTCCATCACTCACAAGCCACTGCCACAGCTGGCTTTAGCAGATGTCCCCTTGGACAGAAAGAGCCCGGCAAAGCACAGTGGTTGGCCTTGCCACCACCTCCTTCAGGTCTGGTGTCACTGCTGTGACAAGAATGCCAAAGCTTCAGGAGCAGTAAAGTCAGGAGAGGCCAGAAAGAAGAAAAGACCCTCAGATTCAGGTTGGGGGATTTGTGGGTATTTTACGCTTTTTTTTTTCATATTCTGAAGGGGAAGGCTTTCGTCCCACTTATTCTAACCATAAACCAGGAGTCTGTGGCCTCATAAAAGGGTTTCTCTGTAAGGATGGAGACAGAAAAAAAGTATTTTTCCTGATATTGAAGATGAAACCAGATCCTTCCCTCGCCATCTGTACTGACACCCATTGTGTCACAGGACGTCCTTGTGAGCAGGGATCTCTTTGCTCAGTCAGCAGGTGACCCAGCAGTGAGAACACCTCTTTTTTACAAGTCCTACTGATTCCAAGAAACCCCCACGGACCATGAACGCAAGATGCTTGCTCTGGCTCCAGAGGCTGCTAAATTCCTGGGGGTCATATCAAAGCTGGAGCCATATACACGAGGAGAAACCCTCCCTGCGTCTGCCCAAGGCACCCTCTCATCCTCTGGTCTATGAAAAAGAGGTGTCATTCTGACATCTTGAATCAGTATCAAATGCTCCTTTCAAAGAGAAAGAAAACAGGGGGAGAAAAAAGAAGAAAAAGAAGGGGCTGCTGCTGAAAATCTGCTCTCTCCACTGAGGGAGAAATGCAGTGCCAAAAGTGAAATATGTGTGTTTTTATCCCCACTGAAGGGAAAAGCAAAGCCACAGCTTCCCATGTTCAGTAAGTGACCAACACAAACATACAAGGGCTCAAGTGCATTTCTACCCCCTGGAAAAGTTTTCTTTAATTAGGACAGACACAGTGCTCAGTTAAAGCAACATCAATGTCCAGGCACACAATTTGATTAACCCACTTCTTACAATCTTTGCTGCTTGTTCAGATATTCCAGAGGGGGGAAAAAAAAAGAATGGGAAAGACTAAAATCCACTATGTTTCGAACAGCTGGGGATTTTTTCTTCCTATCATTTTTCCCCCAAAGAATGACAAATACCAGTGAGATGCTTTTTTAATTTTCTGAGTCTGCAAAACATCGTCTCTAACTGGATTTTTCTCAGTACTGGTCAGATCTGCTCAGGGTCATCTGGGCAGGCAGCTGCAAGAGGATTCGGTTCAGGAGTAGAATGACTCAAGCTGCTTCCCAGTATCATAAGCAGGACATGAAAGAGTTGTGTCCTGGTATTTCCCTGAAGCTTTATTAGGTCATATTATTTAGAAAATGTGCTGCATAAAACAATAATTAGTTTTTTAAAAAATTCCTGCAGTCTGTATTGCTCATGATAGATTAATTTGCAGGCCTATTTTGGGTATAATTATTTTACATTTATTACTGCAGGTCCAATAAAGAGCAGAGGTGAACAGAGTCTAAAAAAAAAAAAAAGGAAGGCAAAGGGCTGAATATTAACATCTTCATTTTACTACTGGGAACTAAACATCAAAGGGACTAAGGGCCATGAAAAAAAAAAATCTAAGTTCAACATAAAGAGCCTGAAGAGTCCATTTAGCAGAAACCCAAGTCTGAAGGTGCTGTGAGCATTTCACTTTTAGTTTTGCAGTATTTTCTGGGACCCAAGGTTGCTCCTGGACACAGTCAGGTGGAAGTGTCCTGGTGTTTAGGTCATGATGAGCTCCTCAGCATCCAGAAATGAGCCATTCCTCTGACTAATTCCCCAGTGGGATCCCACCCACTCAGTGCTCCTTGCACAAGATCAGCCTGCCCACGAAATGGGGCACTGATATCCCTTAAATCTTCCTGTGGCATAAAGCTGGAAATCCCAGGAGGTGGGAAGTGTGTGGTTGATGTGCTCCACAGCCTGAGGACAACCTCAGCTCTCTCCATGCCACCAATGTCCCTTAACAGCAGGTCAGCAGCCTGCTCTGGGGGGGACACTGCTCACCACCCTTTGAAACTGGGATGCTGAATATTAAACAAGTCAAGTGCAGTCAGGTGCAAAGGAGAAAAGAGGTGGTGGCTCTTTGCCCCTTTCACCAGATCTACCTGGACTTGCGGCAGAGCTTCATTCTATCAGGGGTTTTGGGCTCTCTCCTGTCATTCCAGTCTCTAAAGATTAGGTACCACTACGGCTCATGCTGAAATATGGAGGATCCTTTATCAGACTGAACCCCAAACAGCTTCATTTCTCTCCATAAGTCAGTGCTACATGAGGGGCATGACCATGAACTCTGAAACTCACAGCTAATGTGGGGAGATTTCTGCAAATTTGAACCAGGAATTTGTTCTCCCTCACTTGGAGTCCACTAAGATCCCTTTTCTGAGACTCCATCATAGCATTGGGCTTGTGGGGGCCATTCTCTCACCGGGGCTTTCTTTAATAATATTTCTGTAGTGGTTTATTTGTTGTTGAGGGAGGAGAAGTGAGAATCTCCCCCAAAAGGCCTGAAGGAGAAGTTGGCCTCGGCAAGGATTGGAGTGGCTGGTGTCATGGTCATGCCTGTCCCACTGCAGGTCACGATGGGCGAGGTGAAAACCACCCAACGTGGTGACACAAGCTGACCTCCACTGAAGCGAGCAGGGGCAGTGGGAAAAGTTGCGAGTGGTTTTACAACACCGTCTTTTCACCTTTGCAAGGAGCAGTTCCAAACCACTCCAGGAAAGCCAGGAGAGGAGCTGAAATTTTATGTCATTGTCAAAATCGGAAGGGCATGTGTTTCCTTTAATCCACTCATGCAATTCATGCTATGAGGATTTACCACGAAACACTTTGTTCCCAAATTGTATCCTAGCCATGTCCAGATAACTCACCTGGAGTTGCTCCAGGTCAACATCAGTGTAGCTAAAATCAGGATCTGATCTTTCATCTCCTCCAATGAAATAAGGATCAGAGGGTTTAGATGCTGATGGGCTATTTTATCACTTAGTTCTCTTATACCAGTACAGAGGCTGAGGGATGCTGTCTATTAAAGGATTTAATTACGTTTATTAGAACAATGTATGGTTTAGTGGGTGTCAGCTGGGAGCAGCTCCTCAGTCAGGCCAACTGCCACAGGATAAATGAACATAAACGAGTACAATTGCTTGGTGTTAGCCATTGCAGGAGCCTGGAGCTCATCAGCTGCTCTCTCTGCTCCAATCCACTGCATTAAAATTGGGAAACCAGGAGCGTGCAGCCTATGTGTGTGGGAGAGCGTGTGCAGGAGGGGAGGTGAACCTGGCATCGTGTTCATGGGTATTTAAAGAGCTGCAGTGACTCCAGAGTAGTTTCCCATGTGGACACACACATATGTTCACACTCCCACTTACTTCGGTGTCTCTGAAATGAGAGTGTTTTTTTCCTTTTTAGTTGGTTTCTCTTAAGCAGCATTTGAAATTGAACTGTAAGGAAGTGACTACGATTCCAGAGAAGTAGTCTGATGCCCAAATGCTTCCTTTTAGATGGCTGTATCCAAGCAGCATCATCCAAACTAGTCACCCCCACCTGACTAGCTACTAAAGACCAGCCCACTGAGGTCTGGAGCACAGTTCATCTCCACCTACAACAGATGACTAAAATATGGCAGAGGAGCCATAGCTCAAAGTGCCCGTTCCTCTCCACTGACCATAAAGGTTTGTTTGTGCAGATGATTCATAACAGAAGTGCCCATGGAGGAAGAGATAATGTGCAGATCCGCAGGTTCTCTCAGAAGAGCCTAAGGCATGGGCTCTGCCTTCCCTGCCCAGATGGTTTGTGTTGTTAACCACCTTAGAATCACAGAATCACAGACTGCTTTGGGTTGGAAAGGACCTTAAAAACCATCTTATTCCAAACCTCCTGTTGCAGGCAGCGATACCTTCCACTAGACCAGGTTGCTCAGAGCCCTGTCCAACCTGGCCTTGAACCTGCCTTGTTGGAAAAATAACTTCCATTACTTAGGCCTAAAATATAAGGAAGCCTTTACTCCTATTCAGTGGTTTTGAGTTCTGCATCACTGCTGTGTAACTTCCCAAGCAGACAGGCTTGCATGGGGGTCAGTATCCTCAAAATCTTCCTTTGAGGAACCTTTGTTATTTTTTCTTTGATAAAGACAAAAAAAAAAAGGGTTCAGATGAGTCAGCTCACAGGATCTGGAAGTTCCCCTCAGTCCATGTGTACATGCAGCTGAAGAATTCACAATTCACACGAGCAACACGCGGAGATAAGATTACACAGTGTGGGCGAGCATCTGTAATCCTCCACTCTGACCCACAAAGAGGGCATCTTTTATTATCCCATCTTGAGGCTTTCAGCTTCAATGGTCTGTGGTGTGTACATCCAGAGGATTCAGTCCTGGTTGTCTTGACTGTAGCCAAGGACTGATGGGGCAGAGGTAAGACTTTGAGGGATTTTTTATAAGGGCATGGAGTGATAGGACAAGGGGGAATGGCTATGAATGGAAAGAGAGTAGATTTAGATTAGATATTACAAAGAAATCCTTTACTGTGGGGGTGGTGAGGCCCTGGCACAGGTTGCCCAGAGAAGCTGTGGCTGCCCCTGGATCCCTGGAAGTGTCCAAGGCCAGGTTGGATGGGGCTTGGTGCAACCTGGGATAGTGGAAGGTGACCCTGCCCATGGCAGGGGGTTGTAACTGAATGATTTTAGGGACCCTTCCAACCAACCCATTCCATGATTCCACATTCTTTTAAGGCTGCTCCCCTCAGGATGCATGCCTGCAGCTGGGGGGGCACCGTGCAGCTCAGTTCACAGGATCAGATATTTGTAGAAGAGTAACTCAGTGGCATCTGAGAACTATTAAACCAATATTTAGATGATGCCTTCTTTTAAAAGAAGCTTTCTGAGTGCACCACAGGCATTCAGGAAACCTCACTCTCTGTGCAGGCTTAGTGAGAGTCCAGAGAGCAGCTCCAGAGCAGGTGACGAGGCAGCAGCCAGGACAGGGCCAAGCCTCCTGCCTCCTACCCCGTGCTGCTAACCACAAAGCATCCCCTCCCCTTTGTCAGGAAGGCTAATCCTGTAATGTGACTCTTGAGCAACGCTTAGGAGCCTAAATAGAACTTCATTCCAAAATAGCACGTATGAAAATGAAGATAAGGCTCAACAAGTTGTAACAGATGCCTGTTAATTAGTCACTGCAAGGCACTTTCAAATGCGAGCTGTGTTTGGTGCACCAGCCATCCATAAAGGCTGCTGTCCCCTCTCTTCTCCAGGCCTGAGTAAGGAGAAGGGATAAGCCTGGGCACCCCTATGTCCCTCAGACTCCCAGTCTGGCTGCAGTAAGGTGATCCCTGCTTGTTTCTGACACTGGGCTCAGCCCAGCATTAAAAAGGCAGGAATCTGGGTTGCACACTTGCACACAAATCCCAGCATCAGACAGTTCTATTGGGTGTAGGGCAACCTTGGGAAAAATCAGCCAGGACTTATGTGCCCTTATATAAGCACAGACAACACACACTGCTATCATTTTATTACTTTTGTCTTGATACTTGCGTTTTATCTTCATTTATATCTCATATTTCTGAACCCAGCAGTAAACAGTTTCTCCCTCTTTCATAACCCTTAATGACACAGGTTGCTTTTTCCCCAACTCTTTCAGATTACCATTTAAATTAACTATATAAATCAGGCCCTGGCCTCTATTACATGGGAAAACAATTGGGTTCTGTTTAACTTAGGAATCTGCAGTGTTTATAGATAGACAACCCCGAAGGTAAGTTACTAAACTAGTTTCTAGTTGCATTGATCTGTTGCCAGAATACATAAATTATTAACTGAGAAGTAAGTCCGGAGAGTGTTGTGTATTTAAGTTCATATTTGGTAGGGCTGGGGATACGTGGCTTGGCCATGAGTAGGCACTAGAAATATTAATCACTTTCAAGTAGAATTCTATATTTTAATTGCCGAGAGGAGACTTCTTTCTTTCACTGTCTGAGTAAGAAACCTTTCCCTTGCTTAATTTAAGCTACCGCAGTGCAATCCTATGGGAAAACTCCCACTGATTTCCCTGAGGACTCTAGCGTTGAGTCCATGGGAGTTGGACCATTTATTTTGGTTGATCAGAGTGTCCAGATCCCTCTGCCACCTAAATCTATCTCCTTTGAACTCCAGCTACTCCAAATTTAGTGCTCTGTCACTGGAGCACTAAGTGGAGAGTGAGATAATAGCATTTTACTCCCAAAATGACACCAGGCACTCAAAACACTTGACAGTGCCAAGGTCTGGGTGAAGAACACTCTTTTCTGCTCTTTCATGTTAACCAGGAGGCTGACCCGAGGCTAGCTGTCCTTCAAAGCATGGAGGGTCACAGAAAAATTTGAATTAGCTCCCTGGCTGCCTTTTTGAGGACTGAGACAGTCTTTCCTTGAAAATTAGGGGATGTCACTGGGGCACAGCATGTGCCCCTCGAGAAGCACAAGCTGAGAAAACAGATTTACTCTTTATCTTCCAATTCTCTTTAATTTCTGAGGTGTGGAACTTCGATCCTCTGGAGGTTAACAGGACAATATGTGCGGCATCCTGGCTGCTCCATGGGGCCAGCCTGACTGCAGAGAATGGGGCTGTGAGGAATGCAAGCTGTCTGCATGCCACTCGGTCCCTGGGTGGATTCAGCACTAATTCCAATTTGCCTCTCCCACCTCCTTGGAATAAATTCCTTCCCAGCTGAACTGCACTGCATCCAGCAGCTCAGAGAGCAGGGAGGTGACAGCCTGAGCAGGCTTGGTCCCAGCTGGGCAGGCATAACTCCACTGCTGGCCTTTCCCGGGAAAATAAGGGAAATTTAACTTTGTCTCCACAGCATGGGGTCTCAACCCACTTCTCACACAACAGGGAGAAATCCCAGTGCATTGAGTATCACCAAAAATAAATTGTCTTGCAGGAACAGCCTGGAGCCATGAGGTGCCCCATCCCTCTGCTTGCAGCAGGTCCATCCCAGAGGAGCTCAGGGAACAGCAGGAGAGCCATTTGCATGGGCAGCAAGTCAGAATTAAATACCTACATCCAGCCACGTCTTGTCCAGGCACCTACGTACAGCATCCCTGCTGCGAGAGAAGGGTGTTCACCTTTTGAATAATCTTCACCACGCCAGAAGAAAAGCACCTTTTTGGCTGCACGGTGCTGCAAATATTTCTGCAAAGCCCTGTGGTTCTTAGCAAGTCAGTGTAAGCTTTAAACTCACTAGGAGTTGGGTTTTTTCTGCTTCAAAACCGTGAGGGGCTGAAGGGTGAAACTCATTGCCTTTGTTTGCACAGTACCTGAGGTTCTGCCATCCTTCTGTCTGGATCCTGCTGCACCAGGAGGCTGGTGCTGTCATTGAGCAACGCCGAGGGGAGGTGTGGATTTCAAGTGGATTTAAGCACTTAAATGACTTTAGGCAACAGGGATGGGCAGATTTGCAGGCTGTCACCCAGGAAGTCCACAGAAATTCAAGGAAGGGAGCCCAGTTATCTAAAGGTGAGTGACAGCTCCCAGGCAAACTTTTCCACAACAACGGCAAGACTGGAAAATTCTGTGGAGCTGAGTGCTGAGGGGATCAATTTTGGATGCCCTGGCCATCTTATGTCCTTCTGTCATAGTTCCTTCTACAGGGAGGCCCAGTCTTCTGAGGTGTAGCATGGGGCTTTGAGATTAAAAAAAGAAATGTCTTTCTTGTATTAGGCATCGTGGTTGCTAGAAATTGAAATAAAATTGGCCCTGCACATTTCAGAAATTCAAAGATTTGGCTTTGCAACTCTCAAAGGCCCACAAATTTAGTTTGATCTGGACATTTTTATGTATGTAATGGTGTGAGTGACATCTGGGCTGAAGTACTATGCCAGGGTTTTGTGTTTTAGTTCTATTCCTCAGCAGCAGTACCAGGGTAAAGTGGAAAGTTTAGTGGTTGAAATTCTGAGTATGTTGGTAGACACCCCCCCTTGTGACCTTCTGCAAGTCACTTTATCCCTCTGCACAAGTTCTCCCCAATAAAACAAGGGGGAAAAAAACCCCTTTTCCTGCACTAGGAACAGTTTGTGAAGACACTGTCAGGATGTGAGAGGTTTGGAGGCCACCGAGATGGGGAATGGTCCAAGGGTTAAGGTCCTCTTGCTGTAACTGAGGTGGAGCTGCAAAGGCTGAGGCAGCCATGAAGCTGTCATGGTCCTGGCTGGAGACAAAACTGGGAGAGAAAACCTGAATACTGCGAAAATTTCTATATTGATCGTCCTGTTTGTCTCCCTGAAGTGCAGCAGCAGAATTGTGGTTAAGCGCCGTATCCGGAGAGCTTCTGCGATAGTGAGTGAGCAGCGATCTCCAGAGATAAGGGGCAAGGCAAACACTCTGCTCTCTGAACTGCCTCTGCAGACAACTATTCTCTGCCTCATAAGCTATTAATTACCAGATGTTAGAATTTATTTATTTTTCCTGAAAAGAATTCTGACAGCGTGGAGTCTTTATAAAGGAAAGAAAGAAAAAAAAAGCCTACTCGTTTAAAAATTCCTCTTCTCCCTCCAGTTTTTTGAGTGCTGCTGGGTTGCTGAGCTGTGAAATACGATGTCTTTTTAAGAGTTCCAAGATTTTTGCCCAGAAGGAAAAAAATACTGTTCAGGTTTGTCTCTTGAGGATTTAATGATCACATTGTAAATTTCTCTGGAGAAATGAAATAGCAGTCAGTGGGTAATATCCCATCTAATGCTGTTTTCCCCTCTTTTCTTCCTCAAAGGCCCAGCCTCTCTCTTCAGGCCTCTGGGATTTTCTGCATAATGGGAGGATGCAGAGACACAGGGTGATGTGCCCTTCACAAACCAATTCGACACACTCAAATGTTATTCCTGCTCCAGCTTAAATCTTCCTGCTTGATCTAAACCTCTCTGTGCCCTAAAAACAACTCTGTTCAGTGTTCTCAAAAGCCAGAGCAACTAAAATAAGAGAATTTTTCTATATAGCTGGTGTATGGTAGCCCAAACATCTGTATTCCTGCACCCCAGCACGTTTCAGAGGGATTCATCTTTTACTGGAAGGACTCAGACACCAGAGCATAATGATTTCCGTTTTCTCCATCATCTCTGCAAGGCATGTGAAGCCAGCCTGACTCTTTGCTCAGAAAAGCCTACATGGGAACCTGCGAAAGGGTGAGTCAAGGGGGCAAAAAGCTGTTATTTTTTAAACATCAGCCACCAGCCATGGAATCAGAGACTCACAGAATACCCTGAGCTGGAAGGAACCCACAAGGAGTCCAATTCCTGGCCCTGCACAGGAAAACCCACCATCTGAATTCAGCTGCTCAGCTTCATTCTTGGACAGAGCAACAACCATTCTTTTTGGATGCTGTGTTTTTTCCCAGAGGCACGTGTGGAACAAAGGGAAAGTCCATCTTTGAGTGGGGGTAGAAACACTCGTCCGCCTATGGCCAAAATCAGTGTATTAGTGTTGTCCTCCACACTTTCTCCACCTAAACCCTTCTCACCCTCTCTGGGGTAAGAGCTCCTAGTTCTGGTGTTGGCTTTTCTGAGACCCATGTGTCTTTACCCACCCTGCACCCAATTTTCATCATAAATACTGCAAGATGAGGAGGAAGGATTTATTATTTGCAAAATCATTGGTACCCTTGGGCTGAGATCTCTCCCAGCCTCAGGATTTATGCATTTTACTATTTCCTAACCACCAGCAGTGTGTGACTCTCAGCCCTTTGTTTCCCAGGCACCTTCAATGAAAAAAAGCACAAGACCCCCTTGTTATCTGGTTCTTGCCTTGCAGCACAAATCAGGTTTCAAGGGAAGCCAAGCTATGCCCTGCTTCACCTGACAGTGTTTTTAAGCCACATCTTACCTTATTTGCTCATCTTTTTGCTGGACAGGGTTTATTTCCATGTGTGAACAGGCTGACCTGGCTACTCACAGCAGCTGCATTAGAAAACACCAAGGAGAAAGTGAAAATGGAATGAATGTTTGAAACCCTGCCCTGAGATGGATGGAATCCCCTCTTACCCAGATCAGCAGTGCTGGTGTGTGGTTTGGGGGAGGAAAATGGCTGGATCTAAAGTAGGGGGGACCCCTGCCCCCTCCTCACACCCACATGGCGCTGCAGTTCAGTTTGCAAGGCAGCTGATGAGTGGGTTTGGTATCTATGGGCAAATCTCTTCTTTGTTCTCCAGGTTTCCTGCTGCCTTGGTAGTCACAAATGCCACAGGTTGTGGGCACGGGCAGGAGAGGTGGTGGGTCCCTACTCCAGCCTTCTCACTGCCTGATGGGGCTTAGGGCAGATCTTCCCTCCTTCAGCCCTCGGGGATTTGGTTTCCTTCTCCTTCCCGTGAGTCAGCGTGCCCGGTCACAAAATAAATATTGTACAATATTCCTTTGGAAAACACAGGGCATCAGTGCTGCATCCCAGGCCTACTCCCCGAACAGCCCATTTCTGCACAAGGGCACACGGACCTCGAAGGACCTGTTGAGTGTCAGGATGGGACACCAAGCCTTGGATGTTGTCTCCTGACCACTGACTCTGACCACACCTTAACACAGAAAAACAAAAGACAGTTCACATCGCACCTGGAGCTGGGCCTAAGCCACAAATTCAAATATGAATGACAGAAGGCGTTTGGCTCCAGGGTTTTGGTTCTAGTCCTTAAATAAAGCAATCCAATTCACAGCGTGCCTGGCCCAGAGGAGCTTGTAAGAAGGAATGGAAATCCTCTACCAGGAGTTATGGGTTTCATATGGAAATCTGTGGAGGAGAATCCTACAGCCTCTGCTGTGAAGACTTTGGGCCAAATCATCAGCACAGAGCCTTGTCATTTAAATCACTGCTGCAACACACTTTCACTTGACGTTGGCACACAGTGTCTCCGTACACCTACATAACTGTCTTATAAAATGCTCAGCCTGGCAGGATGCAATCCCAAAGGATAAATTAATAATAAGCCACATATACAGACACGCAATACTCAGAATTGCATAACAGTTCCAGAGATGAACAACCCATATCAAGTTGGGAAAAACTGCTCTGTTTCTGGTCTTCTGTCAATGGGCACATTCCTACTTTGTGCTGCCAATATTTGCTGGATTTAGGGTGGCACGGATCGGATCTGACTCACGGTAAAACAGGCAAATCCTGCCCAAACTAGAAGCATCCCATTTTGTGTGTTGAAAAGGCACCAAATTAGCTATTTCCTCAACATTTGCATAATTTTTTTTGCATGAAACATGCTTCAGGGTGTATTCGCTCTCTCAATCTTCTAATTTATTAATCTTCATGGCATGGGCATAATTATTTTCATGGTTCTGACATAGTTTCCACAGGCAATAAGCATCACCATGTCTAAACAATTATATCACCTTCTTCTCTTGCTTCCTCTGTAGCCTCCCAAAGCCAGTGCTCTCCTTCTCTTGGCAAAGCCTGCTTTCCTCCTTGCTGCTCCCAACCCACCTGAAAGGGAAGGGATTAAGACAGAGACAGTTGTGCCGGCTGCAAGTCTGGCTGTGTGGTGAGGAGAGACGGGATGGCTGCGAGGTTACCACAAAGTGGAGGCTCCTTCCAGCCAGGGCTTCTACTTGGCACCCTCCAGACACAAGGGTGGAAAGGCAGCAACAACCAAAAGCAGCTTCAAACTCCCCTGTCAGGGCAAGGAAGGAGATTGTAGGAGGCCTGGAGAGAGACAAGGCTTTACCCAAGGGATTCAGAGTCAGTCAGGGCCTTTCTGCAAAGGGGTTTTCAGGTATTGCCGGTAGAAAAAGCCCCACACCCCCATGGCCTCACACTGTGCACGTTTTCCTGAACGCACCCTGTAGCCTTCTTTCTTCAGCTGTCCCTGGCTGAGGTGCTGGGAGCTGAAGTGGCCTCCTCAGGAGCTGCCTGAGGATCAGGGACACAGGATGAGGTCCCCTCACTCTTTGCACCCAGCTGACTACATGGATGGGTCCTCCTCCTTCTGATGGACTGGCCTTTCAGCCTCGGCACCACAATGCTGTCAGGGTCTCCAGATGGTCTTTATCCACCAACTTCAGCACTGTTCTTAATCGATTTTATGACATTTTCTGTCCTGGGGCAGAGCCATGGGTTTGACTCGAGGTGGGTGTCAGGCTCCCCGTGTTTCTCCAGCGCTCGGGGATGAGTCTTGTTTGAACATTTCAACCTATCAATGCCTGGCAGGAGAAGCCAGCCCTTGCCTGCTGGCAAGCAGATTGTTTCAGAGCCCCGTTTTGCAAATGTCTCCTGCCTGGACCTGCTGGACAAGGGAAAACAGGAGACCAAGCTCACTTGTGCTGCTCGTTCTTGGTCCCAAATGGAAATCAGACCGAGAAACAAATGCATGGTGGTGTCTGTGCCTGGAACACCCCAAAATCACACACTTTGAGTAATCTCAGTGGTAAAGAGCTCTCTTTACCACTGAGAAAGAAAATAAATTCGCATATTGGCTAAAAGCCGAGTCGCAGTGTTGGCAGCCGGTTGCTGCTGATGCCAAACGAGCTGGTTTCCTGGCTGGCAATAACCGGCTGCATTCCCATCCAGAAAGCCAAACTTGCACCCGAGAATCAGAGCAGGCGTGCAGGCAGCAAAGTAGGGGACTGTGATCCCACTTAAAACATAGCAAACCTGAGTTATTCTAGTGTATTTCTTCCAAGCTCCTGCCAATAAAACTAAAATCATAATCTGGCCTCTAGCCGTTGCTTGGTTCCAGGGCCATGGAAATATTTTCTGCTTGCTGCTGGGTGAGCTCTCCTCACTGTGCCTGTCACTGGGAACTTTTTTGCCCCTCACAGCAGTGCTCAGGAGAAGATTGTAGACATAAAGGAAAAAAAGAATCAGAGCCGTTACAAAAAAAAGCCGTCTCTTCTCTGCGATTGTTATCGCAGGCAGACAGCAAACCCACACAGCTGGGTGCTGGTGTCTGCCCAGCCCGGGAAGGGGAGGGAAGGGCTGCTCTGGGCAAGGTGCCTACCTGTGCTGGCTGTCGAGGGGAGCGTGGCAGCCAGCGCAGGAGAGTGCGGGCTGCAGCCGGGCCTGGCGAGCGGCAGGCCCCGGAGAGCTCCCGCGGTGGCTGCTAACACAGCTCTCAGCCAGCCCTGCGCCAGCTGGAGGAAGCCATCCTCGGGACCCAGGGGATGCAGCTGCGGCACCAAGGCTGCTCAGTGGGATGGACAGTGGGGGGTATGTGGTCCTTGCCCAGTGTGCAAAACTCTGCTGAACCTGTGGACATCTCTCTTCAGGAAGAGAGGAAATGCAGCCTCTAGCTGCACCAGGGGAGGTTCAAGCTGAACATCAGGAGGAATTTCTTCACTGAAAGGGTTGTCAAGCGTTTGAACAGGCTGCCCGAGGAAGTGGTGAATTCAACACCCCTGGAAGTGTTCAAGAAATGAATGGACGTGGCACTTGGTGCTATGGTTTAGTTTGGACAAAGCTTTGACTCAGTGATCTCAGAGGTCTTCCCAGCCTTAAGGATTCTCTGATTCTGCAGTGCTTAGGTGCACAGGGTGCCTGGTCCCAGCATCTTCATCCCTCGAACTGTTCTTCCTACCACCTCTCACCCAGTTCTGTGCCTTCATCGTGCCAAGGTTGAAGCTTTAGTGCACTTAAAACCTGCCCTGGAGGTTTTCCATCAGCATTCAGCGCTGGCCATGCTCAAAGCACACCAAGGCTAGCTGTCACTGACACCAAGGGATCCCAGCCCCTCTTCCTGCCTCTCTGAGCTGGAGGGGTCAGGCTCAGACCCAGTGCTGGAAAAAAGCTGGCTCTGCTTCACCTTGTGGCAGGCTGTTCCCTCTCCTCCTGGGACCTGACAATAGTGGTAAATGTCCTCGTTGTCATTGGTGCCAGGCAAATCTACCCTCGGGCATTATTTGGGCAAGCGGCGCCAGGGCCACCTACCCTTTGGGCTTTCTCCTGGTAATTTTGCTGGCACAGTGTGTACTGGGACAGGCCAGGTAGCTGTAGGGCTGTCCCCAAAGCCTGCCTGAGTGCAGTGGCTTGCACCTGGGTTGGGATTCTTGACAGGGAAATGAGTTTCCGTGACATTAGCCAACAAACTTGGAGCAAACTGCACGACCTCATGCTAGACATCTTCCACTTCAGGCTGAAGGGAACCTCTGAGGAAAAACGCAGAGGAGGACACAGAGTGATAGTCAAGTCTGCAAGGTCCTGCTCTAGAGAGGGATGAGAAATAATCCCATGTGTGAGGGACCCCCCTCAGTGCCCCCAATGCTTGCTGTCCCTGCGCAACTTTGCTGAGACAGGAACTGAGGGTCCTTCTGCAGCAGCAGCTCGACACAATTTGCAGAGCAGGGAAGCAGTTGCGAAAGAGTTTGGGAAGAATAAAAACCCAGTTGGAAATTTCAGTACCAATATTTATGACGCAGAGCCAAAGGCTCTCATCAGGATTTGGTAAAACAAAGTCCTGTAGTCTCCCTCATGAGAGCGCTGGGGACCTCAGCTGGTTTCTCTCCCAAGGCGTGACGCCAGGCGTCTTGCACGATTCCCAATTTCCACGTGTCTTTGCGCATGTTTGCAGACTTTTGAGAGTTGCAAAATTTCCCCTTCCACCGTCATCCTGAGAAGGGTGGACACTAGCACTGTTCCCAGCCCCAAGGTCAAATTGCTCAGCCTTTGAAGATATTTCCTTGGAGTCCTTGAGCCTGAGTTTCTTGGCTTCTTTGAAGTTTCCCCTTGATGTTAGTGCATCTCTGGGTGACTCAGTTCCCTCCCTCTCTGAGTGAGATCAGATCTTGTTTGCCAGCTTTGTCTTATGCCCCCTTGCTCAGATAACTCCCTGATATGTGGTCTCAAGCCACTGAGTCCAAGGGCTCTGAATTTATGGGGGACTCTGGATATACTTCTTGTGGTAGCACATTCCCCCGGTACGGGGGTCTTTGAGGCATCCCTGCTTTCTGGAGGTGAAATCCTACAGCCCAGCTTCATAGGTCCCAGGACTCCGACCAACCATGAAAACCCTCATTTGCTCCCAGTTTTACTGTGTGTGACTGAAATGAGGATGAGAGAGCCAAAACACCTCTCCTACAGTCACAACAAAAATCCCTCTGACCTTCTTTTTATTCCTCCTTCAGGAATGACTCCTTTGCTCACATCTTTCCTGGAAAACTTTTCCAGCTGCAGTTGTCTCCGGAGGGCTGTCATGGTCACCTTCAACATCAGGAATCAGCCTTGAGCTCTTCATGCTGCCCAAGGCTGGCATGAGCTGCATGCTGGGTTTTGACATCCATCCTGCAGTCAGAGTGAGCATGCAGAGCTCACTGCCACGCAGAGCCAGGTTTAAGGGGAGTTGCCCTTATCTGATGACATCCATCGATTTAGGCCTTTAATCTGGGAAGGAATTTGCTGCAGGTCACAGGAAGCCAATGGGTAATTCCACAATTGTCGTCTGTCCCAGTCCTGCAGCGTCAGCCTCTCGGGCATGTTTTTCACCAGTGCAGATATCCGTGTGCTTCTGGAAGAGGAAACAAGTCCCTCAACTCAGTTCCCTTACACCCACTGACTCCTGAAACCTGGAATCTTTTTTGGAAAAAGCAAGGATTTAAATGCTAAAAGCCAGAGGGCAGAAAGCAGAGCCCATCCCTAGCTCTGCTGGCACTGCTGGAATCAAGTGCCATGGAGGGAGAAGGATGAGATGGGGAAACCCAAGACAAACAGACTCATGTTAGTGCTGGTATCCCAAGCCAGCAGTAACTCTGCTCCCACATGAGAGTAACCCCCGCCCGAGCTGGGGAGCTGGATGGCTTGTGGAGCTACAACAAAGGATTCAAACATGTTTCCTCTTGGAACAGGATGAAGTGAACCGTCCACAACCCCATCCACTGGGCAGGTTGTCGTTCCCCCTCTCCCTGCCTCCCTCCAGAGCAGCAGCTCTGCTTCTCATCCATATCCACCCTCCCCTTTGAAAGCCAAGCTTCCTGCTCTGGGCAATTTCTGACCTCCAGAGCCAAGCTGCCAAGCGCCCAAGGATGAGCTGGCCAAGGGGGGTTGCTGGGGCAGGTCAGGGACCAGCAGGGACCCGGGGTGCTGGGGGCACTTTTCTCATTGAAACAAGGCAAGATCACAGAATCATAGAATGGTTTGGGTTGGAAGGGACCTTAAAGATCCAACCCCCAAGATGCTTCCCTGGTCAGCCATGTCCATGTGGACAAAGTTTCTGCCACCCCCATCCCAAGGCAAACAAGGAATTGCCATTTTTTGGCCTTCATTTTCAACATTCTGGTGTTTCTACATGTGCATTTATTCCCTCCTATTCACACGGATGTATAACCAGGCAGCAGCTGTAATGTAATACCAGAGTCCTGTATATAACTCTGAAAACACCACTGGAGCAGCCCTATTATCGTGAGACCAATCTGAGCAGGAAATATTATCATTACCAGGGGGCATTATTTTTTCCAATCACACTTCATATCAGTTGTCATCAAACCCTGTGTTTTATATAGTGTTACAATAGCCACAGTTGCCATGAATTGTCTCTGGATGGACTGTAAGTATTAAAAACAAAATAAGAAGCATATGTTGGAATGTCTGAAACTAGCAGACAAAACTCAAGGCTTTGACAATGTTAAGGGTTTTTTGGAAGGAGCCAGATTTTAGCAATAACATTCCACTTTTGTGAGTCTACCCACCAGCATCTAACCTGCCCTATAACATCTCACTCGAGTTTACAATTTCCTTCACCTCCTGTTCCTCTCTAATGTAAACTCTCTGGCTTTTCTCGAACGTGTGGCTTGGAAGAGGAATAGCTCCAGCCTCCCGGGTGCCAACTGGAAATCCTCCTTTGCAGTGGACAAGCAAGAAAAAATCTACAATCTAAGGAAAGTGCTCATCCATAGCTCTTTTTTTTCCCCTCCCCTCCTGTTCTAGCTGCAGCAAAATGTCAGAGGCATGATGCGCGCATTCCTTTGAAGCCATTCCATCGCCTGATGATCCATTTTGCTTACGAAAGGAATGTGCGCTCGGTGCTGTGATTTTTGTTGGAAGGCCTCAGCAGCAATGGAATAACTGCAAGGAACACTGCCAGGTTTTCCCCCTTCCCTGTGCATTCCAAAACATCCATCCAGCGAGCAATAAATAGCAAAAAAATATTAATTACCCAAAGGAAGAATTCTCTCCTGAACAAATATTGGCTTTGTGACAAGAAGGAGCTTGTGAAATGTGTGTTTGCCTACCAAGCCCACTCAGCCTATTTCTGATTCCCAAAGAACATAATGACCTGTGTGCCAGATTTTATTTGGGCTTGTTTTTATTTTTTTGCATGGCCAGCAAGAACTGTAACAAACATACAGGAAGGAAAACACTCTATTGTTGCTTTTGGTCTTACGGTGGTTTTTGTTCTGTGCTTTTAACTGTGCTTCACTTCTGGAGCTGCACAGAAACAAAAAACCCAGTTATTCTTTTTTAACTTATTCACCAGTTCTCCCAGCTTTTCCTGAATTCATTTACCACTTAAAAGTGTTCAGTAAATGAGCTTGGGAGAAATCAGTTTTGAGTTACTGTATACCACACACAAACACAGAAGCACATGCATACTTATATGTATATATATATATTCACAGATACATGAGTAAGGGCTTGATTCTGGGCCCACATGGGTTAATTAAAAAAGTATAAATATATAAAAGCCTCCAATCCACACTCCAAAACGAAAATTATGGTGTCCATCCTGTGCAAAGTGTCGTGCACAAGGGTCAGTCTTTGAAGAACTTGTTGCAAATTAAGGTGAATAACTGTATTTTTGGATCTGGTGGTGAACACCACCCACCCTCATCCCTGCCTCCCAGGCTGCAGGAGCTCAGCTCTTGGAGCTACTGCAAAGCAGGAGCTGTGGTGAGCACGAGAGGGGCTGAACTGGGTCAGAAAAAAGGTCCAGCCCGCCTAGAACCCAGCACAGCCAAGCAGAGATGCCATGGGAGGGATGTAGGATGCTGTCCCCAGGGTCTCCCCCAGGCTCAGCCTCTCACAGCTCAAGGACTGCCTGAGCTGAATGTGGGGTTTCTGCCTTCAATAACACTTTACCACCAACTTCTCCAATCTCCCTTGAACCTGCAAACTGAGAAATTTCCTGTAGACTGGGAGGGAAAGAGGAGAACTGGGAAAAGGGGATGCTTCTGTTCGCACTTTGGTTTCTTTCTGCCAGAGTGTAGGTCACCCTACTGCAAAACTCCCATGGCATTTCCCCAGCAGGTCCCACAACATTCACAGGTTACATCCCTTTGTAACAGGCTCAAATCTTTTGGTCTAACAGGAGCTAAAATCCATGTTGGCATTTGCTCCTTGCCTGACTTGTTTTGGGGCTACTCTTTTGGGAAAACAAGCAAACAAACATACAACAAACATCACTTGGACAGGCACTTGGAGGAAACCAGGAGGGAGTTCAGGTCTGTGTAGCCCAGGGCTTGGTTACCACAGTCCCAGGACATGGAATGCCAGCCCTCTCCTGCAGAACAGCACGGCAGTGACATTTGGAGTCTAAGCAAAATGATGGCAGACTTCCTGAAAGCAAAGCCTGCTTCAAAACACTCAGAGGAGACCACCCAGAGAAGACATGCCTGGAGTTCCCCACGAGCAAATCTCTTACATCCTAAGCTATCCCTCATCTAAGTTGCCCAAGGCAGGACAAGATCCATTCATAGGTTGTGCCCTTCCCTGCTGCGGGGAGCCGGTTGTATTGTAAAGGCAGTCAGCAGTTAGGAGCAGTTACATAGAATTATTTATCCACATAGAGATCTTTTCATGAACAGAATAGTAAATCTTTTCATTCAACAATTTTTAGACAAAAGCTATTTGTTAATGTGACATTTTTCAGCTGTATCAGTGCAAACATCCATCCATTTAGTTTTTCACACACAGAAAACTTCTTTCTTGCTGTTTGCAAAGAAAAAAGAGAGTGAATGAAAACTGAATGTATTTTTGTTGTTGTTGCTGTTGTTGTTTGGGGTCTGTTTGGCTGGAAAATAAAAAAAAGGTCAAAACATCCCCCTGCTATGAGTCTTCAATTTAGGGGAAAGGTCATTTTTAACCATCTAAAATCACTTGATTCAATAAGTGTTGCCCAGATCCAGTGCCATGTTTTGCTACTCAGATTTCAGGAGACATTCAGCACAGTAGCTCATGCTGCCACGTCTTATCAGCCAACCTAAACGTTGTGGTTCCACCATGAGGAATATCACAACAGGAATACTCTTGACAGAATACTCTTGTAGTACCCTGAGCAGTGCTGCTCATCCCCCAGGTTTCTGGGGATGTAGACCCTTAGGAGCAAAAAGACAGGGAGACCAAGAAAGGGATTGCAAAGGTCAGTAGCATCCATTGGGATGCTTCAGGCTGAGACCCACCCAGTTTTACCTCCCCTTTCTCACCTTTCTCACCTTCCCCACCGTGGTGACTGTACAACAGGGGAGGGATGCCATCCTCTTTGCTTGTCATGTTTGCTCTGAATTTGTGCTGTAGAGTTACAATTTCTGATCACTGCCTTTTTTCTTTCCCCCTGTGCTTGTCTATCCTTTCAACAGGATTCCTTTCCCCTCCACCAGTGGACGTGAGAGGGGATTACAAAGCAATTCAGCTGGGAAAAACTGCCAGGAAATGAAACAAACAATTTATTAATTTGTTTTCTGCACAAAAAATCCAAATTCTGGCTTGAATTTCTAGAGCTGGAATACCACCCGGAGAATTATATGCAGTTATCTCCAACCGCTGGGTATTCATCTTTCCTCCTGGTGTGTTTCTCTGATCATCAGTGGGTTGTAGCAGAAGATAAATTTCTTTCAGTTTGATGCTATTCCTGGGGCTTCTGTGGTGTTCCCACACAAAACTTTAATTGTCATAAACACCTTGAAATTTTCTCCGCACAGAGAAACGAACTGATTTGATAAACAACACTCATCGCACCAAAGTAAGCACAGACTTGATTTCTATCATGCAAAACCAGATGTGGTGTCAGAATAGCAAACAGGAGGTTTCATGGGAAAGGCTGCTTGTTTGCAGCAGGTAGGATGCCTTTGAATATTTCGGGTGTGACTCATTCGACAAGAGCAGACACCCAAATTGCCCATCTGAGCAAGTCTCCCTGGTCTCCCTTTGCAGTCGCTGGAGATCTCATCAAGGGAGACTGTGACTCCTCCCCAAGTGGGCAGCTACACCTGGCCTGATGTCCAGTGCTCTCAAGCCTGACCATGGCAGCGTCCCTGTGGTTGGCAGAGGTGCTGGGTTGTAACACGTGATGAGCTGAATGGGTTTTTTTCGTGTTGGAGGAAATTCTGGAGTTCTGGCATGCTGGAGGGCATGTTAACAGCAGAAATGATGAACCCAGACCTTGTGCCTCTGAAGGAACAAACCTCTTGGTTCTGTGTCAGGTTTAACCCCGCCCAGATCTGTGTTCAGTGCAAGCTTTCTCACTTGATGCAACGCATTCATGAACACCTGGTGGTTTGTCACGTTCCCACCTTAGAGAAGGTGCATCCTCAGCTTGCTTGGGCTGTGTGCAAAGCCTTGACTCTGCCAGGAAGATTTGGCCAAAATCTCATTGTCCTTGGTCAAACCTTGAGTTGGCAGCTGGGTGTCTTTGAGTTAAGACATTCCCCTCCCTGATCCTGGTGTCCAGCTGAGTGGGGGTCAGAGATTGTCTGCTCACCACACTTTGGGCACTAGGCGAAGGACAGACCTCCTCAATTACAGAATCATGAAACCATACAATTGTTTAGGTTGGAAAAGACCCTTAAGATCATCAGTTCCAGCAGTGCCAAGTCCACCCTGTCCCTCAGCACCACAGCTGTACATCTTTTATTTACCTTCGGGGATGGTGACTCCACCACTGCCCTGGGCAGCCCCTTATGATACCTGACAACACTTTCAGTGTTTCCCTGGTGTGACTTGAGGCCATTTCCTTCTCCTTTTAGACAACCACGGCCATGGGGAGGGTGAGGACATGGAGGTAAGGTCAGAGGGATCTCTACCAAAGGAATAATTCCTCTGCTCCCCAAGCTTCAAAGGGAGTGACCTGTCTTGCCAGCAGGAAAACATCTCTTTTTAGCCGAGGCAGTCCTGTGAACCTCTTGGAGTGGTCAAGAATTGCGAGGAGGAGCAGGTCTGGTTTAGCTGAAAGATAAATCACCGTTCCCAACTGGCCCCTGGAGCTGTCAATACCCTGACCACACCTGGGCATTTCTGACAAAAAATCCAGTTTTCACCCATGCACTGCTTTGAAATCCACGAAAATGCATCCACCACAATTCCCACCTCCTGCTCTTCTCACGTGGTGATTATCTGTATTTCAGTTGCACAAAGACCTCAGATTTGGCATGTATTTTCTCCTGCAAAGGCAGAGACAGCCTGCCTTACCCCTGTGTCCTGCATCCTCTAACACAAGGTGGTGACACTACAACTGAACCTGAAATTCACATAGCATCAGACTTTCTAAAATCCAATCTTGACCCAACCCTGTATTCTGAATAGATTGGGGGTTATTTTGTTGTTTTGGTTTTTTTTAACAAAAGAAACCCTAACCCATTGAAAAATGTTAGAGGGAAATTGCAAATGTTATGCTTGTCTGAACAGGAGTCACTCTGGCAAACACACTACAGACATACTAATTTCTGAGAGATTCCCCCCACGTTCCCCCATCCTGTGCGTAACTCAGATGAGGAATGTTCTGGTTTAGCTTATTCCCATCTTCTAATGCACACACACTGCTTATCAGAGATGCACTAGTTAAGGTGGAGGAAATTAAGGTGACCTCTACTAGTTCAGGTCTTTATGCAATTTGAGATGGTCATTAGTCATATATCTTGGCATGCAGTGAATTAAGGGCTCTGACTTACAGAGTATCTCAGACCTTTTGTTTTGTATTTTGCTCTCCTTTGTGTGGCTGAACACCCAAGAAGGTTGTTTTATTCATCTGACTCTTAAAGCTGATTACTTTATACAATTTAAAACAATAATATACAATTTAAAGATCTGCATGTCTTCTCTGGCTCTTTTAGCTAATTACGTGTGAAAAGTCCTTCCAGACTCGGTGGGAAAAATGTTTCTCAGCTATTAATCAAGCCATTGATTTAGGAATTTTGCTCAGGGAAAGAACTTAGCCCTCACACAGGGAAAGGACCATAAATCTGAGAGAGGAAGAACTTCTGGGGCTCTGTTACTCATCCTCTTCCTGCCTGTGTGAACAGAGTGACTTTTGCAGACCAGATGCAGCAGTCAGCACCGCAAGAGTGGCAGGGAATTCCCTGCTTCCCTCTCGGCATGAAGGAGACACAATCTGAACATGTGTGGCTGCAGCCAAGGAAGAAAAGGCAGAAAACAAGGTAAAAATCACCCCTGGGCTCTGCAGTTGTGCTGACACACACTCACTGATGGACGACAGAGAATGTTGCTGTTCAAAAAAATATCCTGGGCTGGAAGGGACCCACAAGGATCATCGAGCCCAACTCCTGGCCCTGCACAGGGCACCTCCAAGAGTCACACTGTGTGCCTGAGAGCATTTTCCAAATAATTCTTGAGTTCTGTCAGACTTGGTGCTGTGAGCACTGCCCTGGGGAGTCTGTTCCAGTGCCCAGCCACCCTCTGGGTGAAGAAACTTTCCCTAATAAAGTGTTGGGACACCCACACTTGTCCCATACATGGTTCTAAATGCTGCACAATGAGATGCCACCACACTTCCCTTTGCAACACGCCTGGACCCACACCACCTTCCGAATCCCAAGGCTTCACAGACCACCTCCTCTTCCTCCGCCCCCTCACCCCACCCTGGCCAGTGCTTTCACCAAGGCTGAGGTGCCCCTGGGGGCAAAAACCCAACAGAAAAGCTTGGTAACTGCAAAAAGGAGCAGCCAGGGGTTGTGGGGAAGGCCCTGAATTTGTGCCTTTATGGCTAAAAAGGGCTGTGCACAGCTGATTTGGGTGAGTTATCTCACTGTTAAACAAATCTTCCTGTTTGGGAAAACATTGCTCAAGAGCAAAAGGGCCAGTAATTGCTTGTAAAAGCTGATTTTTTTGTGTGGGCCTACACACTTTTTGCCTCTGTCCTAAGAAGCACAACTCCCACTGACTTACTAGAAATATTAAGAACTAGTGACTCAATTTCTAAGAATAATTTTGGGTGTTTCTATTTATAGCTACCAGCCCTAAGATCAAAAGCACTGGCAACACCCAATCATCTATTTTTCCATCATGCTTTGACATCACACTGAAATAGCCTGGAAATCAACACTTTCCACTGTTCCTTGTTTCTGGATATCTGCACTTTCCAACCCAGATAGCTCACAGCACTTGATTGCTCAGGAAGGGACATGAGCCATCAACTATTTTCAGGAAGTGCCTGGAAGCCCAGTTTAAAATAGAAGTGGAGATGCTGGTGGATAGATGCAAAGTCATCCTTCTGCGGTGGATTAAAGACACTAAAGTGCATTTCTGAGGGGCAGCTGGTGGGCTGGAAGTGTCACTGGTGGAAAGGGTGTGGGTGAAGGGTGTGTTCTGTTGTGGGGCTGAGGATGGAGAGGCAGAGGATGGAGAAGGAAAGGATGGAGGCACAAGGCAGGGCATGGAGAGGTAGAGGTTGGAAAGGCAGGGCATGGACTGGCAACCTTGAAATTATTTCAACTTATGGCAACCAAAGTACCTTCAAAAACGTCCCCAAACATGAAACATCAGACCCACCCTGATCACTTTCGACTGTGCTTTTCAAATGTAACCCATGATTTTTAGAGGACACACAGAATCACAGAATCACTAAGGTTGGAAAAGCTCTCTGAAACCACCGAGTCCAACCATTCCCCCAGCGTTGCCAAGGCCACCACTAAACCCTGTCCCCAAGTGCCACATCTACATGTCCTTTAAATCTCTCCAGGGATGGTGACTCCACCACTGGCAGCATCAATACTCACCAGACATCAGCAAATTGAGGCTAGAAAGTCACTCTTGAGCATTTAGGCCAAAGAAATCAGTAGTGCATATCTGTAACCAAATAATGAAAATAGACACCTACACAATTTAAAAACTCTGCAGAAAGCAGAGATATCTACTTGTTACAGGAATCTCCCAAGCCATTTAGTGCCCTTTTTTAGGATAGTAGCACACCTGCTGCTTTAGGGCAAAAGAAACTTGCTTGCTCGTGTTTATTATTTAGAGGGGTGATCCCGCTGGGAAGGTGTTGGGGGAGGGATGGGCTGCACTTCCCCCTCCACGGAGCTCAGCACGGCATCCCCACACCCCCGGCCATTGCCAGCGCACCGAAGTGAGGTTACAGAAGAAGCTCTGAAGGTTCTCTCGCCCTTCCTGCGTGCTGTCCTGGGCTCGGGCTGAGAGGCAGGATGCGGGATGTCAGCGCGTGACTCATCCTCTGGGAAACTGAGCACGGTGTGGCTTTCTGAGGAAAGAACCCACGAGTAAGGGCTTTTTTTTTTTTTTT
>VZTI01004420.1:282325-306629 GCA_013397865.1 Struthidea cinerea
TTGCCCCCCCCCCCCCCCCCCCTTTTTTTTTTTTTTTTTTTTTTTTTTTTTTTTTTTTAATGAACGCTTCGATTTGGAAGCAAGTCAAACACTTCAGTTTAGAGGTTCGAGACCATATTGAACCGATTTAGAAATACGTCAAAAAAAGAAACAGTAAATTACGGTTTAAAACCCTTTTGTTTCCGAGCATTAAAGAAGCAGAGGCTGCAGTTAGAGCTGGGATGTATTAGCAGGGGCTGGAAGACAGCGCTGGTGGAAGGCATGGACGCTTATCTGTTTGATCACATACCTACTGCAGGACAGATCTGCCCATGTGCTGCTCCCTGCCCTGCACCTTTGATGTGCTGACTTTTTTCTCTGATCCTCAGTGGCCTCTTGCTGCAACTGGAAAAATTCCTCCGTTGTTGGTGCAGTGCTAAAAAGGGCCTGAAATTTAAGCGCTGTGCATGGAAACGGGGAAGGGGGCAGCCCTCACACGGGGTTTTTAGATGAGCGGTGTTGGAGTCTTGGCAGCCTCCAACACCGACAGCATCACAACCCAAAAGTGAAACTTTCTGGTGGATTCATAATTCTCAAAAGACAGAATAAAACTGAAGCAGAAAGCATAAATAATGGAAAAGTGAATTAGACTTTAAAAATTGTGTCCTGTTTAATAATTCAGAATGATTATAACATGCTGAAAGGAACTTTTTTTTAATTACTTCTAGCCTGTAATCTCCCATTAGTGCACACACATCTCCATCAAAAATCATCAGCTAACAAGAGCTGCATTAGTGCGAGACAAGTGGCAAAGTACATCCCTTTGGATGTTTATTCACTCCAAGGACATGCCCTGCGCAGCCTTCCCACACCTACAGACGTGTTCGGGATGGAGGAGATGCCAGGGCCCCCAGGACCACAGCTCTGCCCTGGCTGCATAAAACATTCAAAAAGAAACTCCCTGGGAGCCAGGAAATCGAAGCTGCCTGTCACCCTGGCTGGGACACGAGTGCAGCGGGAAGGAAGCCGAGCTCACGGTCGCAGGCAGGAGCTGAGGTTTCCCTCTCATGTCATGTGGCGAGGTTGAGGCACTGATACGGCCACATCCAGTGGGGGAATTGAGGACATGGGAGCACGCCAGGCTGAGTGCTGAAGGCAATATCAGCAGAGCCTGAATGATGAGTCGTCCCTCCCTGAAATGATGGCAATCCTTGCTTAGTGACTCAGGCTGTGCACCCTGCCTTAGGATGCTGTAGGTGGAGAGAGGTGTTGGCTGCTGCTGGCATTAAATTGACAGTGGAGGCTGAAACACAGGCAGACCATCAGCATTCCCATCACCAACAGCCATGTTTTCCTCCTACCAGAGCCAGGAGCTTCGGTGGTGAGAGCAGGGAAGTACTGCCCGGGTGATGCTTTCCACGAGACATGGAACCAAATGGCATGTGGGTGAGGAGCAAAGCTCTGGAGATGTCGGAAGGGAGGAGAGCAGATGGCAGGAGACGACGGGTAGGTGTCATGATTGATAGCTAAGAGCTCTAGGTGGCTGAGTCCAGCTGAGTCACAAGCACTGGCACGGCTGGAGGCAACGGGACAGAGAAGAAGCCGAGGAGTGCACGCCTGAGGAGCAGGAGAACATGCACAAAGGACTCTTTTGTACTGGGAGGTGAGCGTGGCTCCGCTTGCACAGCTCAAACCTGTGGTCACAGGAGCCAGGCTGTGCTCTGAGGCTGCAGCCAGACTCATTTAGCATTTTGAGGACCGTAATTTACAAGCAAATATAAATACTGGCCACCCACAGAATATACCCAGCTCCCGCGGCAAAGCTGGTGGGTGGGGAAGCACGGCCACCCCTCAGCCACTGCCTTCCCCGTGCCATCTGGCTTGCTGTTGCCAGGCCCGTGATGGCCATCTGCCTTGGGGCTGCCATGGAGAAAGTTAATTATATTTTTTTGTAGAGTCGCCACGGCAGCTGGAGATGCCAGCCCAGCATACGTGAATAAATCACGCCCAAATTCCATCGCCAGAACCCAAAGGGAAGTTGTTTCTGCGTTAGCCATGCTTCAGCCCCACCACACCAGCAAGGACAAGGCTTTCCAAGTGTTTAGGAACTGCTGCTGCTGCTGTGTCATGCTTAGGCTTTGCCATGATGCCTCAGCGGGAGGGAAGCTCTCCTCTACCAGACGATGTGTTGTGGGGCAGCCTGCTTCAAATCCTGCCTGGACTTGCTGGGGGACAGGAGGAAACACCCCTTCACCTGATCTCCCAGTTCCCACATCCATCAAGAGAACACAGCCATTCCCACTTCCTTTGAAAAATGCCTCAAGCAGGAAAAAAGAGTGTAAGGACAAAGTATAAGAAAAGCAAAGCTTTCTTTGGCTCTGTCAAAACACCTGTGAGACAACGTAGCTGTGCAGGGGCACTGGACAAATTATTTTCTTTGCAAAACCTCACCTTTTTGTACCAACCAATATCCATTAACTACCTTCAGCTACTCACAACTCACAGACATCCTCACTACCACCACTGGTACATTAGCCCAGTCCTGAGCCCAAACCAAGCACCTTTCCTTTGGCTCCTGCGGGGTACAGAGGCAATGCTGCACTCCTGCACTGAGGCCATTCCAGGTTGGCATCTCTGCACTCGCCACCCTGTGCTGTGCTGACATAACTCTGCATCTTTTTGTTTTGCTTCATAGGTGAACCCCCCAGGGATCAGACCTTTCCTCCCCTGTGATTTTCAGGGCACCAAACATATTCTGACAGACACTCGAGGGTCTTGTTTTCATTTAGGTCTGGAGGAAGCTGCGTTGTCCTCACACAAAAGAAGCACCAGGGCATGGATTAAATCCTCTCAAGAGACAGGAGTTTTCCAAACTGCCTCATAAAGGGAGCAGCACGTTGTGAGAGAGAAAGCTCCTTTGTTTTGGATAGCAGCTGTAATCTCCACATCAAGCACATGTTGGAATTCGTAAGTGGCCATTTAGCCATATTCTGACAGCAGAACAAGGAACCTCGGGGCGGCAGCCAGGCCTATTTATAGAGAGGAGGTTTGAGGTAATATCCTTACCTTGGATGCACTGTCTCCACTTAAGAGCCCAGCTTATGAGGGAAAGTGATGCCAGACAGGCAGCCAGCAAGGAAGGAAAAGAGTCACAGCTCGCTCTGCCTGGCTTGCTCTGCAGCAGAGCAAATTAAGTTTTACAGCAACAATAGAACTCTCTGAAAACTCAGTTTCTTCCCAGGTCTAACAAGAAAAAGAATGGCAGAAGATAAACAGCTGGAGAGCTTCCTCAGGCCAAACCTGCGCAAGCTTATCAAGTTAATGTATCACTCTTGTCGCAGCACAGGAGCGTTGGGAAATCATGAGCTGCCCAGGAGGTCAGAGATCTGCCCACAAAATGTGCTGACCTTTTTCTTGTTGACGTTTCTGATGACACCCAACGGCTTAGGAAAGCTCTTGGGACGCTCATTGAGTGTCATCATGAATCGGGGCTGTCCCCCCATGTTGCGTCAAATATCGATGCGTCGAGTCCTCTTAGGCCAAGGTATTTGGTGCAGCTCAAGCAGTGCCAGCTTTGGTGTCCTGCACAGGTGGGGTAGGACCCAAGTCCAGCTGAAATCACAAGGCTGGTCTGGGGCACCTGAGAAACGTGGATTTTTCCAAAACAAACGGGAATCAGGAACCCGTGGAAAGCACGAGAAGGGGAGAGGACACCAAGGTGGTAGCGAGACGCCTTTGGTTAGCAGAGGTCTTTGAAGGGCTGTACTCAGAATAACAGGGTGTAGATACGATAATTCAAGGGTAAACTGGGGCTTGAAATAAGGCATGGTGGGATGAGATTCAGCTCACAGACAAAAAAAAAAAAATCTAAAGATAGTCATTTCATTTAAATTTACTGCTGCACTACCTGTAGGCCAGCTACAGGTGCTGCCTGGAGAGGGATCCCACTGGCCCCAGTGGGTGGTTACCTTCAGGTGTGTTGCCCAGATGAGGTCTTTATTCCAACACTGGCCAGCCCAGCACTGATTTTTCCAAAGGAAGGATGTTCCTTTATACTGACTGTTGAACCTCGAACCTTCAGGTCATACCTGTAATTAACCTGGTTTACTTCTGAAGCTCCTCCTTCATGGAAGCAAGGTGCTTTCCCACTCAGGGGACAAGTATTTTATTCGTCAGGTAAGGAAAAGAGGAATATACACAGGAATTTATATTTATATGAATATCAATTCTAACAGCAAAGTTGCCCTAAGAAGTTTTAAGAAGTTCCCAGCAGCACACGGGAAAGAGGGGGGAACAACCCTCTGAGACATCTCTGAGTCCTTGCTCTCTTCTGCAAGTTAAAGTTGCTGCTGCTGCTGCAGGGCAGCAGGGTATGGGAAAGCAGGAGAAGCTGGCAGGTATCCAGCACCAGCTTCTGCCATGGGGGGAGTGTCCTGCTTTCCAGCAGATGTTTGGCTTTTACAGCTCCTGAACCCAGCTCCTTTATCTTCCTAGGACATCTCCAGCTACTCCTTTACTGTCTGAATTAAACAGAAGCAGGGATGGAACCGGGAGTATGCAGATTTTCTAACGTGCACACAAAAAGCAGCAGATTGAGGAGAAAATCCACATGCATGTACACACACACGTGGGCACACTACACGCATGTTGAGCTGCTAAAAATGGCCAGACTCCTAAGGCTGATATCATTTACAAGCCAAAAAAGTTAAATGAAAGAATTTAAGGAAAAATGTGACTGATAATCACAAATTTAGTGAAGCATATTTTGCCTTTGCCCCAAAACGCATATGCCCTACCTATAGGGTAATGTCTGTGTGCCCACTGACAGAGTCAAACTTGGCACATTCAGAGGAAAGAAAAGCTTATTTGGACAATAAGTAAAAAGGAGGAGTCAGAAATTGCAGGTAATCGAAATATTGGTGAAGGAGGCAAAAGGACAGAGGGAAGAATTGTTCAGTGAGTACCTCTGCGCTGTACTGGTGAAACAGCCCAGTGACAGAGTCTTACTGAGTGTTGAAAATTAAATACCTCCGCTCCACCAATACTTGTTGTGGTCATTAAACAGCAGGTGACTCAAGCTAAATGGATAACTTGAACCCCAGGATTTTCACCAGGCTGCCCGAGGGCTATTAGTATTGGATTTCATTATTTCCAGAGTGTCTGCGAGTTACAATTGGAGACTGCATCAATCCTAGCACAATAATAAACCGCTGATAAGTACATCAGTTCGAATGTACCAGATTAATAAAGACACTAATGTGGTCAATACCAATCAGCACCGGTTCATGGAAAGGAGATCCTGTCGAAGTAAACTTACCTTTTCCCTGTTGATGGGGACAACAGTGCTAATAGAGTTGGCACTTTATAAAGGTATCAGTAGCACAGGGTATTTTAAGCTGATTAAATCCACTTGGCATACGTAAAATCTGCTAAGAACAGGACATTTGATAGATCTCAAACTCTAACTGCAACAGGAGACAGCTCTTTGAGCTCCTGTGCTCTGCTCTGCTTTGCGGAGTTGTTTTGGCCTTACACTTCAACCTCTTCTACTGATATTCTGCAGAAAAAATGTTACTACTGTCTGCAAGTGATGGGGAAATCTGGGAACTGCCAAAGAAAGAAGAGTTTGGGGTAGTGGGACCCTTGATTGGTTGCTGTGCTCATCGCAAGCCATCAGTATTTAATATATATTGTACATCTATCTTTTGAGGAGTGAAGATTTTCTGTTCACATTTACAGTGCAGCACAGCGTCCCGGGAAGCAAAAATTTTCAAGAATATCTTCCAGGGGATTAGAGGGCAACTTGAAGAAGTGTTAATAAATTGGAGGGAGTCACAGGACTGGTGAAAGGATTTAAATATACATAGCTTGCACTGAAAGGCTTAAAGGGCCCTTAAGATGCATAGAAAAGCAAGGAAATAGCTTAGGGGTGACGCTGGTAGGGCATCAAAAGATGACAGAAGGATATTCTTCTTACCTGACATGGGCACAGTAAGATTGGACATAAAAAAAATTGACATTGACAAATTTTTATTATAAACAATATTTATTTATTTATTTATTTATTTATCCAACCATAAGAAATGTCAATCCCAGGAACCAATTTCTAAGGTTTGTACTTGATTTTCCATCTACAGAACTCTTTTTTTTTATCACACTTTTCTTTTTTTCCTAAATTATATACATTTAAGTGAGAAACCCAAGAATTATTTCCTCCAGGCCTTATGACGAATAAACCTAAATAACATGTAAGTCTATTAGGTTTATATGCACCCAGAATCCAAGAGATACCTAAAGGACCATGAAGTCACCTACTCTGCCTCTTAGACCTGGGATGAAAATCCAGGATCAAAGAGCTCACCTGACGGAAAATTCACAGCTAAATCAGTTCTTCTGCAGGTCAGTCTTTATCTGCCAGGTCATGGACATTGTCTCCACTGTGTTTTGTCATTCTGCCTTTCAGGTTCTGCAGGATTTACCCGGATTCTGTGGTGTGCCTGAACCCCTGGATGTGTTCATCCAGACAGAAGAATAGAGGAAATAAATCTGGAGTATTTCTGCAGTGTTCTCTAGTCTGGCTCTTCTGAGTCATCACTTAATGACATATTTAATCACATTAATGTTTTCCCTAGTCCTGGTGAGACTTACTTGTGTGCTTAACTTTATACTTTACCAGGTTGACCTACTATTTAATGTAGACCAGGTACAACCTGGAACTTCCTCCCTCGGAGCTCAGATAAATTTATCTCCTAATGCCTTAATGGTTACTGTGTCACATGCAAGAGCAGAACATGATAGCTGGATTTTTTTAATTAATTAGTTTGTCAAGCTTATTTTAAAAAGGAGAAACCCGAGCCTAAGTTTGCCTGTCAAGCAAAAAATACTATGGCTAGGTAGATTTTCCAAAGCATGAAATTCAAGAGGAGTTAGGTTTCCTTTTGTGCCTTTGAAGAGCTCTCCTTCGTGTCCAAGAGCTTCGCCTTGGCTAAAATGCTCCAGGCACTTCCCCACAGCCATTCCTGGAATGTTTGGCTGTTTCCAGGAGGCCCCATGACCAAAGGACTCCCGTGCTGCCAAAATGTCACGGTGCTTATTGCAGCATCCCTAAGGTTCATCTCCATTTTTTTCCCCCATATTTAAAGACTCAGTCACAGAAATGCCTTTGGCTACACACTGGGAATCAGACCACAACATGATGACTCTGACCTATTTCTCTGTCACAGCACATGGCTGGTTGACAGCACTGCCTCAAGAGCCCTGGAGTTTTCCAGCCAGCTGGGCTCGGAGCAAGGACAGTGGGTATTTGACAGTGGACATTGAGAGTGGCCTTCCCAGCCTCTTCAGCAAGTCCCAAACAAGATTTGAATACAAGCTGCTGTGGTTTTGATTAGGTAAGCAGGGTCTGGGTACCTTGCACGTGATATCCATATAAAATACTTTCTCATTCTCAGCAGTGATTCCAACAAAGCTGCTTTGCTGAAAAAGAAAAGGGAAATTCTCTGTGTCACCAGAGCATCCCAGGATACAAAGCTGAGGGGGAACCTAGTGCAGCGCCAGGTCAGATGTTTTTGGAGTGAAGTTCAGCTGAATGGTAAAAAAATGAGATTTTAGATTTACTGGAAAAATTAATTTTATTAAGTGGTTGACTGATTATGGACAAATGATGGAAGAAAACTTACATGAAAATGGCAAAACAAAGTCAGGAAATGTCTTATGAGAGAATGTCTTAGAATAGAATCATAGAATGGCTTGGGTTGGAAGGGACCTTAAAAATCATCTACTTTCAACCCCCTGACACAGGCAAGGACACCTTCCACTATCTCAGGTTGCTCCAAGCCCCGTCCAGCCTGGCCTTGGACACTTCCAGGGATGGGGCAGCCACAGCTTCTCTGGGCAACCTGTGCCAGGGCCTCACCACCCTCACAGGGAAGAATTTATTCCAAATAGCCAATCTAAACCTACTTTCTTAATTTCTTCTTCTTCTGTTGCTGGGGAGGACTTATTTGCTTTGCAATCTCAATGAGCCTTGCCTTGTATATGTGTCTTAAAACCTTCTATTATCCTTCCGAGAGGGCATTGTCAATGTCAATGCTCCTTAAAACATGAAAATTAACCTCCAAAACAGCCCTTCAGGATGAATCCAGATGTTCCTCATGCAGCATGTCCTCCCTTTTCTTCCATCTATGTTCCTTCTCCCTTTTTCCTTGCATCCTTTGCCCTTATGGAAACTGAAGTGCAAAATCCAGCCTGGAAGCACAGGAGCTACGTTTTGCCATCTTGCTTAAGTTAAATCTCCAATCCCTCCAGCCAGCTTCAGTGGAGCCATGTGACAACCAAGACACACCCACAAGCTGGGACTTCCAGAGTGCCCTTCAAACATTAAGGACTCAGGAGCACACTCTGTCCTGAGAAGTTTCCAGCCAGGACAGAGGAAGAGCAAGAAGTGAGATGAAGTGCAGCAAAGGCTAATTCGTTCAGTGAACACTGATGTATCATGTATATTTTATTATTCCCGCTTTGTAGGATTCTCATAGGATTTCCTGGGAAAAAATTATGCAGCACATGAATATCCTGGGCTTGTCAGGCTGCTGAAAGTGCTCTATGTGGATGGGCTGAGCACACAGAACATCTGTGGCTGGGGCAGGCTGAAATCCCAGGCAAGTGTCTGACATCCCAAACACACGGAGCCTTGATCTCCGCTCAGAGACACACGAGCTGGCTGAGAAAACCTGGGGAAATATTAACCTCCCCCATTCCTCTCTCCTTTTTATTTCCTTACTTTGATGTTTTATAAGGAACCAAGGCATCAGTTTTTAAGGATTGTTAGTGGGGGAAGGGACTCCATTGTGACCGGCCATAGCTCAAGCAAGGCTTCAGGCATTAGGAGCCATAGCTGAACTGATGTTTGCCTAAATGTGATGCTCATTTAGCTGCCTATTTTTGTTTTAATATGGGTTTTTTAGTCTTTAGGGGCCATCTTTAACTCCAGTCAGAGGGTTTGGCTGTGGCTGCAGCAGCAAACCAAGCAGGGCCAGATGGACCCAGACCCACCTGGCCCTAGAGATAAATACAAGAACACGGCTCATATCCACAGAGTTACCTCCTCCCTGACCCTTCAAAACATCCCAAAGAGTGGTCTTGCCTATGAGGTCACACCCCCTGGCCCTTGCAATGCCCTGAACTGTGCCCACATGGGAGCCTGAGCATGGGGCAAAAGCGATGCCAGGGAAAGAGCAACGTCTGGGTGCTCTTGGGAGGGCGTTTGATCCCGTGCCCAGGCTCTGGGGAGGTACCAGAACATTCAGACCACCTACTGCCAAGCCTCATTCAAGTGCTGCCATCACCTCCCTCCACGAGGCCTGGGAGGAAGCAGGAACCAGTCTGCCAGCCCGGGGTAGCAGGAGCCCCTTTGATGTCTGCAGAGAAGGTGCCCCAGTGATGACACGTGTAGGCAGCCTGGATGTGACCTGAGTTCATCTATCATCAGCCTCTCCTGATAAGCCGTATCTGGGACAGGGAAGTGTTATTGCCCTGTTTATACCTGATGGAGATCACCTGGGAAGGCAGACAAAACCATCCTACACATCTCTCCAGCTCCCTGCCTCCCCTGGGTTGCACCAGGTGGGCTCAGTCCCGCTCTGCTCCCCTTTGCAGCTTGATCTGGGGGTGCATATCAGTGACTTTGCCCTGCCAAGATGATGGAAACATTCTGCCCTGAGGCTCACCCTACTATTTCTTCATGGTATTTTTTATTGAGAATATTTATTAATATGTCACCACTGCCTCTATTGTATTTTGGAGTGGGGAGACAGATGTTGTGCTTTCATTTTCAGTTAGACATGAAGACTCAGCATTAAAAGCTTCAAACTTTTCATCTCTGATGCCAGAGGAGCACAGAGGGGTGTTTTTCAGAGCCAGGCTGGCTAGGAAGCCTTGGGAATACATGAAGCTATTTCAATACTTAGTGAAGCAACTTCCAGATAATAAGGAGAATTTCTTTACCAGACCCTAAGCTATGTTTTCCATCTGACCTCTAAGAAAACAGAACCTTTTCTTTTTAGGTTTTAAGTTTTGACTTTTTAAGGGTTCTGTCTAGTAGGATGTGCAATGTAGAAATAGCTTGCATGGCTTCTAATGAGGCCAGTGTTATATGTCAGGTTTTAGGGCCCCTTATTTAATGACAAAATAGGGGTTCAACCTGCAGCTGTAGCCCCATTTACCTCGCCCATTTGCACCCTGGTGCAGCTGCAGAGTGTGGCTGTTGATGTGTTAACGAGGTACTGGCAATTTGGATGATATCTGTTCTTTTACTGCTTTTTTTGTGCTTCACAAGGTCTTGGGAACTTTATGTTCTATTGATGATTTTTTGGCCTTTCTGAATGCAGAGGAAAGATCCTTAACCTACCAGGGAGTTGTCTGCAGACTCAAAAACCAGGAGGCAAGAAGAGAACTTAAAAGTTGGAGATTTTCCTTGAACACCTTGTGATTCTTAAGTCAAACTTTTCCTTTCAGAGGGGCTCATGAGGCTGAGATCTGACACAACCAGAGGTGGATTTTGCTTCTTTCAGTGAAGAAGATATAAGGCATAAACTGAGTACCTGCAAGGGGATGAACTGCTCCCAGCTCTCAGCCTCACTGCCGAGGAGAGGGACAGGTAAACTCAGTTCTGGCTCATTATGGACTTGATGGTATCTGCCTTGTAAGTTACTAAACCCATTTTGTTCATTTCGCAACACATCAATTTTATGGCTGAGGTTGAAGTATTTACTCGTCCTTGGGGTTTGCAGTTGTTGAGATACAGGATGGAAAAGCAGCCTGTATGTAAAATGTGGCTGAACTCTGCTATCCATTCAACAGAGAGTCAATAGTTCAGGAGTTAATTCATGAGAAGAAGGGAGTAAAAACACACCAAGGTCAGGATCTCATGACCCATAGGCTGTCTGTAGCTCCATCTGAAAGACCTTGTAATAGATAGGTATGTGACTTGGAAAATGCATAATATTGCGGTTAAGTGAGGCATTTCACAAGTTTTGTAACATCACACTGCTGGCAGACCTTCTCGAATGCATATCATATTCATATCAGAGCTCTCTGCGGGATGGGAAACGTTAGGGTGATGAAGGTTTTAAATCTCATGACACACAAATTGATATGCCAGAAAAATATTTACAAGCTGGTGAGTGTCCCGTAAACTCGTGCCAAAGATTTTTCTCTTCAGGAGCTATGCTGATTTACACCAGAGCTCTGGTCCTTTCTGTACCATATCCCAGGAGCCAGGGAGTGCCAAGCCCAGGTAGTTTCTCCCCGTTACCCACTTGCTGCTCCTCCTCACAGCGCCGTGAGGTTTGTGTAGTGTCAGCACTGACAGCCAATTTCCTGCCTTTCCCTCAGCTCATCGCTGGTGCGGTGCAGATAAGGTTCAGGTTTCCAGCTCTGCAGATCCCAGAGTGCAACAGGCCCACCTTCAAGTATGATGTCAAGGCATCCTCCCTCCCACCTTGCCTGTAAAACACCAAACTGCCCCAGCCCAGGAGTGAAGACTGTAGAGAGCAACCACCTCTAGAGTGAAACATGGACCTGGTGAGGCACAAGAGCAGAGCTAAGCTCAACAGGGCTCATGGGCTGTGTGCTTCCTGCCTGTCCAGCTGGGCCTTAGCCTGGAGGTCTTGGGATTCCAGGCACCATCCTTGCTCCAGCCCATCACTTCCAAGCTGGAAGGGGCTGGACATGGTTTAAGAGCTGGAACACCTTTGCAGTGTGGACAATGGGTTTGATCCTTAAAGGCTGCAGTGGTGGCAACCAAGGGGTTCCTGGCATGGTCACACCTGGCCAGACCCTCTCTGCCATCTCTGAACTGGATCCACTCTCCTAACCGGCCCCAGGAGATGACCTAGCTTCAAAAAAGAAAGGGAAGGGAATGGAAGACCAGGTTTCCAAAATCTGGATTCTTGAACAAGAAGGGAGCTGGGGCTGCCATGGCAGGGGAGGTGACAGGGAGCAGGCAGGATAGGAAGGAGGGAGCAGGGAGGATGGGAAGGAAGGCTGTTCTCAGCCACCACTGCCTCAAGCACTTGTTCCATGATTCCTGAGGCTGCCACCAGCATTTTGTGTGAACTGGGGGAAAATCACTGACTTTCTGTTCCTGTTGTGCAGGATGAGGCTTTTTAACTTCCCTTCAGACCTGCCCTCTTTGTTTGCAGTGTGAGACAGATGTGGCAGAGAGTGGCTCTTGCTGTGTGCAAATGCGCAGCTCCCAGCACCGAAAGCTCCCTTCGGGGCCCGGAGGTGTTGCTGGAGAATTAATCCAGAGGAACATTTGCACCCCAGCCCCCAATGTAGCCTGTGCCCATGGAGGGCCCCTCCTCTTCCCCTTGCAGGTTTTCCTTGCAGCGATTTGAAAAGCGAGGGGTAGGAGGAGGGAGGGAGAGAGCATTAATGGAACAAATGCTCCAAAAGCGGTTCCAAAAACATTTCCATCTTCCGGCAGAATAGCAGCTGTGGCATGTCCTACGCTGTGTTCGGCATAATGGTCACCAGCTGTGAGGAACTGCTTTTTTATTGACCGGAGCGTTTCCTTGGGGCTGCAATGGATACCAAACACCTCCAGCTCCAAGTTTGGCAGGTGCCCGGAGCTGGCTGTGCCTCCCTTGTTCTTTGCCAAGGAACTCCTGGAGCTGAATTTTCCCCATGCCACCCCTCTGCCCACGCTGCCCTCCAGCCTCCAAGCAGCAACAATCTCACTCAGGATGGGACAACTGGTGCTGAGCTCTCCTTGCCCAATGCTCCCCGAAGCTAAATGCACACCAGCCCTAAAGCCGCAGTAATTAAAGGACATTTAATGAGGTAATACCCAAGATAAATCGTATGGCAATAATAATTTAAAAATAATAAAAGCTAAGGCTTTTATTTCAGGAAGATCTTTTGAGGAGGGGGGCTGGATATAATCTTTTTGAGTGCTCTATTATAGGCTCTGAGTTATAAATAAATCCATATTTTAACATCTGGGATTCATAACATCTTGCTGACAGTCAAATCTCATAAAAGATGTGGTGACTTCTACAGATGTGGGAAACCTCATTCAATGAGCTGCATAACAAAGGAAATCTAGTTCTTTTTCATTATTTACTGTTAAATCTGTGTCTCTCCGGCTCCAGAGAGGGAGCAAAGCTGTGGGGTCACCCGTTCTCAAACGCACCCTTGCTAGGAAACTGAAGAGCAAGAGCATTGCCTGAAAGCCGGGGGTGAAACCAGCACTCTGTGCATCGTGGGCTGCCTGCAAAGGACAGGGTTTTGATCCCTCCCTGATGCTCCAGGCTGGGTGTTCACACAATAACAAGCAGTCCCTGGGAAGCTGGCAAATGGTGGGGGATGAGAAGGCAAGCACTGCCTGGGCATCAAAGGCACTAAGATTGGCATGAATCCCCTCAGTCTCAGTGCGGGATTTTAACAACGTGAAACAGAGGAAAGGAAGGGAAGAGAAAAGGCAGGACACCCGATCTCCCCATCTCCAAACTCTCCTGAGCAACCGACTCCTCAGTGAGGATGTAACTAATCAAGGCTACAGCTCCAACACTTTACAATTAGCTACAATTCCAAAGGAAGCGGGGGAAAATGCTGAAGTATCTTCCAGCAAAACTTACTAACAGCAACCATATCCCCACAAACTACACCCAACACTTGTGCTGTCACAGGTGTTACAGCAAACTGGAATCTCCTTTCTACTGGGTAAACCCAAAGAAAGTAAACAGTTTATTATGGTCACATTTAATTTGGGCTTATACAAAGCTGGAGCAGTGCAGCCTATGTTTAATGCATTTGTGGTGGTGGGGATTTGTTTTTTCCCTCCTCAAATAGCTCACTATTGATTTTCCTCTTAACAAGTGCTCTTGTTCTGACAGTCCGTCTCACTCTCTGTGTTCAGACTAAGAGGTTGTAATCTCCACGTCGGCGATACCTGAATCCTCTGGCCATGGGCATGGTTAAGTTTTCACTAAAATAGGATTATGACCTATTAATCAATAAAGATGAAGTGGGTTAGCCGAGCTGTGACAAAGACGTGATTATTTTGCACGGCCCTGGAGAAGCAGGCAGGTGCCAGGCATGAAAGAAAACAGCATCTCAGCAGCCTCATCCTGGGTTTTCTGTGTCCAACAGAAACGGGTGGTGTACAAAAAAAAAGTCACACAAAGAGCTGCTGTTTGTCTTCGAGTGATCAGTCTGCTCCTTCGTCGGGACCCACACAGGAGGAGATGCTTCCCTGCTCTTCTCGGTGCCAAATCTCAAAGCACTTTAGAGCAGAGAATAGAAATCTCTGACAGAGGGGGAAACTGAGGCAGGCAAAGGTGGTGGGATTTGTTGGTGAGTCTATAGGAAATGGGAGCCAGGGCTGGATAACGGATAATAGGCTTTGTGAGTTTAGTGAGTCCAGCCCAGCTGGCTGCATTGTGTGACTTGCACTAAGGGGCTGGCGGGACTCTAGAGCTGAGCTAAAGCACTGGGACTATGAACTTCCAAATTTTCAAATATTTGGATAGCCTATAAAAATAATTTTAAGCTCCTAATCCCTCCCTGTCAAATGGTATAATTATTTTTTTCTTCTTTTTGGTTTCAACCTTCCTTCTCTTTTGGTTTTGCTAAAGCAGCCTCAGGTCTGACATCATCTGAGAATTTCATTTAACAAAATGTTTTGAAACATTTGTGCTGGTTCTGGCGACTCTGCCAATGGAAACATCCCCTGCAGCAAGTGATTTTAAACCTTGAATATGAATTTTTTTTCCCCTCCTGTAGTTACATTCGGAGCAATACTGTTCCCTTGACTTCTGGCCAAATGACCCCGAGGAAAGGGTCGCTCCGGGATGTCAGGAGAACACGGTTTGCACAGGCTGGGAGAGCCCATCTCATGACAGGGCAGCTTCCACCCATGTTCCTGTTCCCTCTGAGTCCTTCTGGGTGGGTAAGAGGAGGATGAGGATGGGCTGAGGGAATGGTTGGGCTTTTTTGGGGCTGCAGCACAAAGTGATGGTGAGGCTCATAACTGGTAAAGGGAGAGGCCACAGCTGGGAATGAAAGCTGTGACCAAACCACACTCTGTACCCACCAATATTATGTTTTATTACTGTGACAGTGTGTGCACGTTCTGCTAACCAACACTGCTCCAGAAACTGATGTTCTTGTATTGGGTTCTCCTTTATCCTCTGTTTAATGGCCATGGAAGTAGGAGCATCGTGTCCAGGAGCCAAACAAAGCAGCGATGCAGGGTCCCATCCTGAAGGCCACATTTAATGCTCAACAGCCTTCAGATACCAAAAGCAAGCAAAAAAGCCCATTGTGGCCATCAGATATCCTTGATGCACAGCTCCAGATGTCCTCCCTGTCATGAGGCACAAATATTCGGTGCTTGAGGTTGCCTTTAGGAAACAAGAATGTCCTTTGCAGACCCTTGACCCTCCACAATGTGTCTCTGACCTACCACACACAAAAGGCACACATGAAAAGCCTCTTCTTGAAGATGAGGACTGGGGGAATGAAGTTACAGGTTATTTCCAAACAAAATGCTCCCTGAGTCCGTCTGCGCCCCAGAACCACCCCATGAAAACTTTGGGTGAGGCACCTCTGTTCCAACAGCAAAAGAGACTCCAAAGGGGGAGATGTGGGAGATTTTACGGCACCGTTGTGGCTCTAGTGATATTATTTGAAGCAGATGCAAACACACTCGGGCTTATAATAAGAGGGTGTAATAGATAGTAAGTGCAAATGACTCATTCACCGAGATTTTCCAGGATTAGACAGCAGCAGAAGGACAACAGCTGTGTAAAACGGACTTTAAAAAATAATCTTCTAATAAGATTTTAATAAACCTGTTAGTAAATTATAATGCTTGACTTCAAGAACTATTTCTCCCCTGCAGTGTTTCTCTGTGGAGTTGAAGCTGTGGTGTTCTCCAGCGTGCATGATACAACCTCCACTGCACCCTGGGCACAGCGGGGCAGGGCAGGGATTCCTCAGGTCCATGGATGAACAGAAAATCACACCTGTGGGGAGAAGCTGAGCCCTGAAAAGCTACTTCAGGCCCCCTGCAACATTAACTTTCTGAATTAAGCTCGACCTCCATTTTTATACTATTCTTGCCATCTTTTCCTTTCTGTCACCTTGAGTGGATTAATTTAAAAAATAAAATAAATAGTGCTTTATGAAAGAAAAAGCCTGCTCTTTTCATTGCACTCCAGACTGCATGTAGCCAATGCTGGCTTACCAAAGCCTTTCCCTAAATCCCATGTCTGGACACGCATGTGCACATTGCCCATGCAGGGAAATAGCCACAGTTTTGGTCCTTTTCTCAGCAGTCTGTCTCCTGGGGTCAAGTCATTATGTGGCAATCTTGGCTTTTGCTTGGAGGAGAGAACTCTTTTTTGCAGCTGCCACAGTTTAGAAGAAAATCCTGTATGTGCGAATGTTTAGGAACACAAAAACCAGAATGGAAACCAAATGGACTCAGGTTTATTTCCCCTCCTTAATCCCCTCTGAGTTGCAGCATGGATGGGTTTAAGCTGGACTGGCCAAGCTGTTCCTATTTCCTATGAGTTTGTGGTTATTTTGGCCTCAAAAGAGCAGTGTTCATCTCCATTTCTCCCTCTGCCTCTTGTTAAGTGAGGTGTCAGTCATTTATGCTGTTGTCTTACAGAGGTTTCTGCCAACCACAGGTGTCACGGCAATGTACACATTATGTTAATAAGTGTATCTGTACGTGTGTGTAGCTCACATCTTCATTTCTACTCTTTGGGGAAAGTTAAGGGGCAGAAGCATAAATGCAGCTTCTCAGTTTTACAGGATGATTGGGGAAAATAACCTTCATGTGGGGTGAGATGCATCAAACCCCAAATCACCCATCCTGCTGCACTTGGGGCAGGTTACCTTGTGGGGCTGTCTGGCTCCCTAAGATCTTTGCAGGGCTAATGGGGCGCAGTGTGAGCCAGAAGGTTTTGTCCTCCAGGACTGTTAGCACCGCAGATTTAGGAGATTTACATACCCCTGATGGAATGTCCCAAAAAGTGAGATGCCCCCTCACGCAGGGGCACGAGGCCAGCTCAGCCCAGCATTGCCCCCCAGACGAGACCTGAGTCATACTGCCACCACCACCTGATGTCTGCCACCCCTTTTGTGGGTTTTGATTTATAGCAAGGAGTGCAGAGGCTCTGACAGAACAGCCCCAGCGAGGCAGGAGGTCTCCCTGTGCCCCAGTTTTTGCCCTTCACAGCCCACATGAGGTCGGAGGGGTGCTGAGATGGTGGGGCACAGCCCCATTCCAGGCTGGCTCTGCAGCAGGAATCTCCTCCTGCAGACTCAGCAGCAGGCAGCTGAGGGCTGTGTCACCTTTGAGAGCACGGCAGCCGCTGCTCCGTGAAGAGGAGCCAGAGCTGAACAGCATCTCGAGGCTAGTGCAGTGTGCCAGGGGGCCAGTGTTTGCAGGGAAGCTGAAGAGGAAAAACCCAGATCAGTCACAAATTACTTAAGCAAAACTGATGCAAGCGACTCCTGGCTGCAGATGAGAGGACAGGTGGATGCTCTCAGGTCCTCTGAGGTCAGGCCTCCAGGTTTTGAAGGTCATCCATTTTGTCTGGCAATGAAATTACCAAAGGCTCAATATTTTGCCATAAACTATTCAGTGGGGGTTTTCCCTTGCAGCTTCCACCTCGAAGGGCAGTGCTTGTCCTGCCCGAGTACCTGTGCTCAGTAGGTGCCTGCAGAGAGGGTTTAGGATTCCTACAGAAACCCCTGAGCTGCTGCATGGGGTAATCCAGAGTCCCTGTTTCTGGAGCTTTTCCGCTGCACTGATATCAGAGCAGCTTGGCAAGATTCAGTTTAGGCTCAGCCTCAAAACCTCGGGCCTGTGCCCACCCTTCTGCCTCAGTTTCCCACTGGTAAAACTGGGGGGTAAGAACCAGGATCTTCTTCCCGGGGAACAATGAGGCCCAGTTACACTGGGAACACCAATACCCCTGGACGTGGCAGCTCTGTTAGTGGCCTTGTTGGGAGTTAAAGAGCTTTACAGCAGATGAGAATACGGCTCAGAAGTCCCAACATTGACCACAAGGACTTTTGGAGCATGACCTGCCACCAAACCCATACAGAACATGCAAAGACAAATAATAATTAGCTCTCTGTGCCTAATTCCACACAGCTGCCCTTTTCAGGGCAAGTTTTTCATGCCACCAGGATCTGACTCTAAAACCCAGTGATCCTGGGTGTCCTGCAAGTGTCAGAAGGAAAATGACAGCTCACAGATAAAAACCAGCACACTAATGTGGGCCTGGTGCCCTTTTGGTAGCTTCCATTTTTAAACAAGCACCATCATCTAGAGCTCTGGCACTGAGGAGAAAGCACTGAAGCATCACCTGTAGCCACTGTGGCCACCAAACGCTGCTCCAGCTCTTGGTGACACAGGAGAAGCATTTTTTTAGCTGGGAGATTGGCTGTGATTTCTGTCACACACCTACCTGTATATACATAATTTTCACATGTATTTTACTCATGTCTCAGTCCAGCTCAAGCATCCTCAGAGCTGCTCAGGGGAAGCAATGCCCCATACTGTGGGCTTGTGAAAACCTTTGTTAGAGGAGAAAATTGAGCTTTAGTCATACTGTTATTTTTAATGGATTTGGATCCTGACGTCTCTGCTCTGAAACTCTTTACTCTTAAGGAGCCACTGCAGCCCTCTCTTGTGCTGGAGGTTTCACCCCAGCACTCGTGGGGGCAGCTGTGCAGCACCCAGATGTTCCCATTCACAGTCCAACCCATTTGCTCCGACTTTGCATCAAAATAGGATCATGCTGAGATCCCGGATTCAACTCATCAGCTTTTGCTGGAGGCAGGGGGGTAGTAACTTTTTCAGACAGCTCAGGTATTTCCTCCGGAGCTCGTCTGTCACATCACTGCAAATACGTCTGCTCTGGATGGTTTTTGCTGGTTAAGAACGGGGTGTGACGAAGGTTTAGGGTGCTTCTTGCAAGGAGGGCAGTGGCTGGTGGGGCGCTGCAGGCAAAAGCCAGACACAGCGAGACAGGAGCTGTGATGTTGCCATTGTGAGCCACCAAAGTGACAGGGCAGGGGCTCAACAAAGCTCACAGGGAGACCCTGGCAAGGGTAGGAAATGAATGCCCAGCAGTGTCTGGCCAATCCCATCATCCTACCCAGCTCAGGGTCTAGAGCAGCTTCACTGCGAAGTGACAAAAAGACAAAAATCTCACTTTTTCTCTCTAAATGCTGTCACCAGCCAGCCCAGCAGAAGTGAAATAACCCTCTCTCCCAGTCTCCCCCATAGTTTACGATAAAGAGCCTTTTGTTGCAATTTAATTTGCAAACTTTCTCTTCTCTGCCATTCTCATGTGCCACGGTTCCGGAGACTCATATAAGTATTTTTACAAGAAACGCTTTCAGACAAATAAGTCTGGGGAGGTTTTTAATTTCTATTACCTCATGGCGACTCCATTGATAGACAGCAGCACACCTTGGGAGAATTAGAGAGCATAAAGTAATGGAGGTTTTTGTCCTCTCAAGACAGAGCTGCGAGTGCTGCCTGGCTCATGGCCAACACCACCAATTACCAACCTGGAGCAGGAGACAGGTCCTAGTGCTGAAAAATTGCAGTTTTCCAACAGGTCTGGTAATGATGGAGCTGTGCTGTGAGCTACCATTTCCTCCTGGGCCTGTTAGGCATCCAGGATTGTGCAGGGTTTTGGCCACCTCCATGTTTAGGGACATGGGGGGAAAAGGATGGAGTTTGTGTTGCTTCCTCTTGCCTTTGCTGCCACTCACAACTCTTCCCTGGCTTATTTTTACAGAAGCCCTTTCTGCCAGGAGACAGAAGAGCCGAGCATAAAGAAGCAATTTCAGAGGCACTGTCATTGGCAATTATGCTTGAAAGCCAGAGATTTAATTATTGTGTGAGAGCGATACCCTTGAAAGAGAAATTGCAGCGGTCCCATCACTTGAGACGTTTCAGCGCTAAAACAGACGACTCACGAAATGTCAAGGAGCGAAAAACGCAGCACTCCTGTGCTTCCCACCTCCAAACCCTGGTGTGAGGCTTTCTGATGGCACCAAAGTTAACTGGGAGTTGGGTTAATTGAGGACACAGGTGCCCCACTCGAATCCAGCTGTCTGCATAACGTGGGGTTTTGTCATACTTATTTTCCTTGCCCGCTAACCATCGCCAGCGAGCGGCTGAAGCGACGCGGCGCCTTCCCAATTCCCATTTCATGCCTGCGTTTTAAATTAACACTTATTCGCTCAGGGTGATGGTTTTTGTGTGTTTGTTGGGAATCTAACAATTATAGCAGCGCTCACCAGCAAACAGGTCACATTCTGCATCTCTCTCAAGCTCACAGGGTGCCTGTGGATGTAGGAGAGCACTGAGTTTCCCTGTCCCAATCTCTACCAAGGACTGCCAGCATGAAGAAAGCACATTTTGGTAAATGCATAAATAATTACCCGGCAGGTCCATAACAGCACGGCACACAGGGCTTTAAATCCTATAGATGTGACTGGCTTAGATCATCAGCTCAAAACAGGAGCAACTTTGCAGAAGGTGGTGAAGTTATGCTGGTCTAAAATCAAAGAGGACCAGGGTCAGACAGCGAGCTGGGGACAAAGGGGGTGATGCTGGACATCTGACTGCTCAAGCTGGGTTGGTTTAGCCATGGTTTCTTTTCCCGTGTCCCTGAGTTGTCAGCCTGAGATGGGTTGTTACAGTACCCAGCAACACAACCACAGCCAGATATAGCTGATAAGCCTTTTTAGAACTGCAGCAGGGATGTGACATAAAACTAGGAAAAAAATCCCTATCTCCCGGATATTCCTGATTCATCCATCCTTAAGTACCAAGAGGCTTTTAACTCCCGGGAAAGCGCCTCTCCTGCTGCAGGGCGAGCACAAAACCGGCAGCGAGGAGCTTGACATCCCGAGCTTGTCCAACTCACACCTCTTATCTCGCTGCTCGTGTATCGCGCCCAATCCTCCCCCGGTCCTTTCCCGTTGGGCTCCCCGCTCCCTGCGCTTGCTCTGCGGCCGCTGCTTCGTGCCAGGGCACTTATCCCTGCCCCGGCCGGTCAGCAGGGAATTTCCTCCCGCCGGAGCAGCGCTCGCGTGGCGCCCAGCCAGGGAAACCAGCTCCAGGCCGCTGCTGCCAGCAGCCTTTGCCAAAGCACAGAGGGCTTTCCTGGGCGCAGGGGCTGCGAGCTGCTCCCGCTTCGCAGGGAAAGGAGGATGCTCCTCGAGAGGCGAAAAAGCCGCATTAAAAACCTCGCCAACCAAGCCCAGGGTAAAGAGAAACAGAATTTTTTTTCTCCTTTTTTTTTTTTTTTTTTTTTTTTTTTTTTTTTTTACCTCTCTCTTTTTCTCGTGTATTAATTTGTTGGAGGAATGAGGCTCAGAGAAGAAACAACAAAATACATGTTGAGTCAAACTGAGATACTTCTTTTAACCTACAGAGGAAAACACCTTAGGTTGGTTGATGGGTATTTATCCTCCTGTGTAAGCTTCCAGTTTTTGAGGTAGTGCGCTTCTAGGTTGATTTTTAAAAAAATAAATTAAAAACTGCCACTTTAAAAATAAGTTTTGTTTCAGCTCCCCCCTTCTCTTTCACACGCACACAACTATGGGCAGTGTGGAGGCAGAATTGTTCATCGCCTGACTGAATCACTAAATAATTTCTGCCCTGTGTGGGACTCTTATCTCACAGTGGCTTTACTTTCATTAAAACTATTAGAAGCAAAAGAGAAAAATGTGTAACCTGGGGGTTGCTGGCAGCCTTTCCGGCTGTTTTCCAGGATATCCCCTTTCCCCCATACCCTGGGTTTCATTGCCAAACTCAGCTCGGGGAGGGCAGCAAGTGACCCCCCCCCCCCTTCATCCCACAGACACTGTGTAGAGGCAGGTGATATTATACCCTGATCGAGTCCCGTCGAAGCTCTCTGGACCCCCAGGGGCTGTGTGGTGACATGTCCCTGACACCAGGACCCGTTTTGGGCTCAGCCCAGGGGGACTGTGGGGCTGGTGGGGAGGGTGTAGCCTGTGAGGCAGAGGAAGTGAGGAGCCAGTGTACAACCTGAACTCGGTCACCCTCGACCCAAACCCCGAAGAGGAAAGCCTGCATGCATGACACCTTCCTGTTAGGAAATATTAATCATGGCCATGTCCAAACATGGTAAGTGAAACCTCAGGGAAACCGCTCCTTCAGCGATCGAGGGCTGTACGCTGGGATATTCAGGAAGGCCCTTGTGCCTCAAAGACAGGACCCGCCCGTCATCAGGGCACCACCTTGAATTATGGATTACCTCCCTGACATTTGCACATTTGAAGAAAAATCTGAGCTCATCCCTCCCGTGCCTCTGAACCCAGCTGTTGTTTCACGGGCTCGGGAGAGAGACACAGGGTGAGCCAGGTAGAGGGGTGAAGCACCTGGAGAGGAGAAGAATCAACCACGTACAGCAGGAAAATCAGCTTGAGGATGTTCTCAGCTCACCCTCGCCCTTGCAGTGGTGTTGTTGGGGTGACCAGTAGGGATGTCATGCCCACAGGAATCACTGACACACACTGGGGCAAGACCAGAAGCGAGAACCCTGATGGCACCACGTCCCACGATACACCTGTGTTACAAAAAAATAATGAAAAAGACCATGAGAAGCATCCCAAAATGTTTACAAGTAAAATAATGTTCCTGGAAAGAAGTGTCAGCACTCTGGCTTGCAGCACTGTGTGGGCAGCCTCTGGGAGCCAAGGAGCCCACAATGGAGCAGGGGAATAATCCCACACACCCCAATCCAGCCTCATCTACCTTCTTAGGCAAGGCAAATCCAACCTGACTCTCAGGTCTGGACCCCAACCACCAGGAGCCAAAACCCTTTTTGGGGCCAATTCTTGCTTGTGGGCAAAGCCCTGCTTTTGGACCTCAACCCACAGTGGAGGCCAAGCTTCTCCTGTGGAACTCAAACACATTATAGTGCTCCAATTCCTTGTGGGGGCCACATCCTGCTTGTGGGACCCCTAATCCCTGTGGGACCAACCATCCTGTGAGGCTCAAATTTGTTCCAGGCTCCAAGCCTTGCTCATGGGTCCCAAATTACCTGTGGTGTCCAAATTTGTTCTGGGATCCAAGCCTTGCCTGTGGGTCCCTGTCTATCTGTGGGGTCCAGACATTTTCCAGGGGCCAAGTCTGCTTGTGTGTCCCAAACCACTGTGGGTTCAAGGCCCCTGTGATGCCCAAAGTCTGAGCTTTGCCTGTGAGTCCCCAGCCCCTTGTGGGCTTCGAGCCCCTTGAAACAGCCGCATCCATGCTGGGACCCAAGTTGTGCCTGTGGGTCCCAAATCCCAGGCAGAGACCCAAGCCATTTGTGGGGTCCAAATCCCTTTCAGAGCCCATGCCTGCTTGTGGGTCCCAAGCTCCCCGTGGGACTCAAATCTCTTTGGAGTCCAACTCTTGCTGTGGGTTGCCAAACCTTTGCATGGCTCAAACCCCCTGTGGGACCCAAATGTGTGTCAGGGTCCAGGTTTTGCCTGTGGGTACCCAACCCTTTGTGGGCTCCAAACCCGTTGAAGCACCCAATCCCCTTTTGGGGCTCACACCTATTTCAGGTTCCCAACTCCCCTGTGGTATTTAAATACGTTCTGGAGTCCAAGTTGTGCCCATGGGTCCCAAATCCCAAACTTTTGCAGGGACCCTAACCCTTTGAAAGGTCCAAATCCCTTTCAGGTTCCAAGCCTGCTTGGGGGTCCCCAGCCTCCTGTGGTGCCTGAATCCATTTTGGGTTCCAACCTTTGCCATGTAGGTGTTCAATCCTTTGTGAGACCCAAAGCTCCTGTGGTGCCCAAATCTGTTTTGGGGTCCAAGTTTTCCCTGTGGATTCACAACCCCTTGTGGGCTCTGAAGTCCTTGAAGCAGCCAATACCCTCTTGCTTTGGGGTCCCTAGAATCCTGTGTGCCCAAATATGTTTTGTGGTCCATGCTGTGCCTGTTCCCCAGCTCCTTGTGAGACACAGCTTCCCCGTGGGACTCAAATCCATTTTGGGGTTCCCAGCACCCCGTGGCCACTTTGGGGTCCAAGCAGTACCTGTGGCTCCCCAACCCCTCGTAGTATAGACACCCTTCTCTGCGATCTACATCCATTTGGGGTCCCCAGCCCCCAGTGGTACTCAGACCCAGTTTGGGGTCCATGCTGTGCCTGTGGCTCCCCAAGCCCTTGTGGGACACAGCTCCCCCGCGGGACCCGCGGCGGTGCGGGGCGGTGCGGGGCGGTGCGGGGCGGTGCGGGGCGGTGCCTCCCGCCGCTCC
>VZTI01004420.1:312633-356254 GCA_013397865.1 Struthidea cinerea
TTTTTTTTTTTTCCTTTTTCAGACTTAAAATAACTTCAGACGTACAAAGGGGAGTGAGAAAGTGCTTGGGTTGCAAAGAATGAATTTGGCCGGTGGAGAAGTTTCATGTGGTGGGAGGGGATGTGGACTGGATGTCTGGCACCCCTGTATCTGCACTGTCACCATCCCAGGGCTGTCTACCGTCCCAGCATTATCCAAATTCTAGGGATGCTTTAGCTTTTGTGTATTATGGGGTGGCTGGGGCTCTCCCCTCCTTGCTGGGAGGAATTCCTGGGCCGGGGCTGAATCCCTCCCCCTGTGGTTGTGCCTTACAGCCTGGTGGGATGGGGTCAGAGCAAGTCACCCCTCTGGCTGCAGGCTGGCTCTCAGCTCTGGGGATGGCTCACTGGCTCCAAAATAAGCTGGCAGTGGCTTCTGCAGGAGCAGGGACAGCTGGGGTGGTCTTGCCAGGGTCTAAAAGGTGGAATGATCCGTCATCAGTGCAGGAGCATCCCAGGTTGGGTGGGTGCTGATACCCAGTAGAATCGTAGAATATCTTAAGTTGAAGGGAGCCACAAAGATCATCAAGTCCCAACTCCTGGCCCTGCACAGGACCACCCCAAGAATCCCACCCTGTGCCTGAGACCGTTGTCCAAACCTACTGTGGGCAAAGTCTGTAGCTTTTGTGGGGCTTTTTTTGTCTCCCGAATTTGCACAAACTTTATAAAAGCAGAGTTTAAAAGATGCAACGCAGTTATTTTTGGCTTTTCTTTTATTTTTTTCCCTTTAAGATGAGCAGGGGCGAAGCATGCAGGAAATTTAGGAATCTAGGCAAGTACAGAGCTCCTTTGTTTTTAATTAGCTGCGTTGTTTTTAATTGCTACTATGCTTGATACATAACCCAGCCTAAACAAGAATAGCTTATTGAATGGGGGACTGACTATGAAAGGCACCGTGAGGAGAAGGGCTGTTCTTCACAGTTGATATATTTGTATTTCAGTGCTTCATTTAATAAGTCTGTTTCCCCGGGGGGCTGTAGCAAGTAAATCATGCCAACAGATTGTTTTCTGCAAACTGGCTTATTTTTGTAATTAGCAAGACGTTAAAGCTGTAACTGCATAGAAAGCGATCTGGGTGAGGAGTGAGCATAAAAGAATTAGTAAGCAAAATGTAATACTTACTGTTTGATAACATTTGTGTTGATTGAATTGGTTTCTGGACAGTTTGTTGTCTGGGATGGTCGTTTTCTTTTCCTGCAGTGTTGTCAAATGGGAGAGAAATTCACGGGTGTGCACAGCGAGCGTAGTAAGGTGAGATGTTTTAGGGAATCACATCTGCATGTCCAAGTGGATCTGATGGGGAAGCCTTGCTGGGGGTTACAGCTGTCCTGCTCATTGCCGGAAGCTGCCAGTATTTCCCTGGCTTCATTTTGCTTTTCTCCTTTGTTTTCCAGTTTTATGACAAAAACGGCGTCACCATGAGCGGAGTATTGAAAAGGAAGTACGAAGAGCTGGGGGATGACAGCACCTACTGCTCCTCCTCCTCCTGCTCCCCCCTCTCCTCCTCAGCATCCTCAGGCTGGGACACTGATGAGGAGAATTCCCGTGGAGAGCCCAAGCCCAGCTCTGCCTTAACGTCCAGCTTCACCCGTGAGTACCTTTGGCTTTCCCAGGATCAGCCAGGCCTCTGCATGGGTTTTTTATAGGGTGGTGGTGGGTCATGACCACACAGAGACCCCCTTGGAGCACAGCCTTATGGGTACAAGTGGCTGTGATGCCAGCTACCTGTCGTGACACCAATTTATAATCATCCAGCCTCCCCACAGTGGTCTTCCTCAGCCCTTCCTTCCAGTATTTATTATTCCTTTAGAATATTTTTGCTGAAGTCCAGGTTTCCAGGCATAGAAACCCAAGGACCTGGGTGTGCAGAGGCATGTGGGTGCCTCCAAGCCCCTGCTGCAGGACCGTGCCACCAACCCTCAATTCCCTCTCAAGCTGTTTCACAGGCAAAAACTAATCAGACAGCGAAGGCCCGTAGTGCTGGTTTTTAAAAATGATTAACCAGTAGCGTAATTACCATTTCAGAACTTGTTTCCTACGTAAATTGGGTACTTTGCCAAAGAACATGACACGTTTGACATTGCCTCCGCTGCTAGTACAGATAAAAGCTATTTTGTTTTCCCAGCAATAAAAGTTTTGAGAGCTTTTAGGAAAACACACAGAAGGCAGTGTTGTAAAGCCCTTTATCTGCCATGTGAAGGGAAAAATAAAAAGTACAATAGAGGAACATCTTCATGGAGGAGAAATAGTCCAACCTAGTAAATTATACTGAACACCCACTGTATATAGCAGTTAAGGTCCACTTAGCAGACATACACAAACACGCAGCGGTCTGAAAAGGCTTTAGAAGTCTTGTAATAATAAAGAGTCTCATTCTTGCTTGTCTTCCCAGGTTTTGTGACAAAACAATGAACTTTTTGTATTCTCTGGCTCAATTGGAAAAGGGTCAGGAATGGGAAAACAATTTCAGAGGAGGGGTGCAGGGAGAGAGAAGCAAATGCCAAAGTGCAGCAGCTCGGCCGATAGATGATCGTGGTGGTTAACTTGCCTACTGATAAAGAGCTTGTGTTTTAGGAGATTGAGTCAAGGTTATTGTGAAAATGCAACGCACAGTGCAAAGATATGATCAGAGTGACTGCAGGGCCCAGTGTGAACCCCCAGCTATTGAGCAGAAGCTGCTGACACAGCTGGGTGAACACTTCTTTTTTCTTTTTTTTTTTTTTTCACATGAAACCGAAACACTGTATTTTGGCAAGTGAGACCTGTGAAATGTGGGTGCAGTTAACTGTCCAGTCTTGCACTTTCCCAGCCCTTGGGGCCCACCAAACTAGCTGAGCCCCTCGGGTTCTTGCAGTCCTTTCCTTGGATCCCACTGTAGGGCTGCCTGTGGCTCTGCCACCAGAGGAGCGGGGCTTGATGCCAGCTCTGCAGCAGTCACCCGTCCTTTCTGGGTTATTTTTTTCCATGGAGGCAACCGAAGCACCCATGCATCAGCAGAGAATGGGACCAGAAGTACCTCTCCACCACAAATTGGGGTGTAGCTGGCTCTGGTTCCTGCCACACGCAGCTCTGTAACCCAGGGCTGCTGTGCCTCGCTTTCCTTTCTTGGCCAGCCACACTCGTGGAAAGTCACTGACTCTGAACCTGCCCCGACTAATTAATCCCCCTCCATCTGCTGCGTTTGCACGTGCAGATGTGCAGGGCCAGGTATCTCCGAAGAGGCTCTGCTGTAAATGGTGTGTAGCGTGTTTCAGCAGTTTAAGATAAACCAGAGTCATGTATTGCCATGTTTACCCGGGATCACCTGCACAAAGATTAACATCTTTGCAGCTGCTCTCAAATGAGTCTCTGGAGAATAAACCATAGATTCAGAGTTCCTCCCAGTGGATGGTGAAAGGAAGTACCAGAAAAAGCAGCCATTTGGGCTATTTTCTGCCCTGCCAGAAAAGCTGGAGCCATGCAGCCCTGGAAATGCCAATGCCCCGGCATCCCAGGAGCAGACCAGGGGCTCCTGAGCGTGGGGCAGAGTGGATTTAGAGAGACAGACGTGTAGGATGGCTGGTTGCTTGTTCGTTATGCTCTGCCACACGTGAAGAATAAGCAAATGGATGTTCCCTGGGGGAAGTCAAGCGGGAAGGAGAAGCAGCAGCTGCCTCGTAGGGTGAATCTCATCAGTGACTCCGATGCAGCGGGGCTTGGCTTAGCTTCCTCTCCATCCTCATCCCACCTTTGAAGTGTTAGCTCCTAGAACGCCGCCAAGCAATGTTGTAGCCTTGTCCCATCGTTTCCCTGTTGAGAGACTAATTGCAAGTCTCGCCTGTTTGTAGTATTTCTGTTCCATCTGCAGCATGGCAGCACTGACCTCGTGCTTTTTTTTTTTCTTTTTTAATTCTCCCCTTTTTTAGCCACATCTATCCTGAAGAAATCCAAGCGACTAAAGAAGAACAATGTGGAGTTTGACCGGGTCACTGTGTTTTACTTCCCACGCTGCCAGGGCTTCACGAGCGTGCCTAGCCGTGGGGGCTGTACGCTGGGGATGGTGAGCAAACACAGCTCCTCCCGGCAGTTCACGCTGGCAGAGTTTTCAAAGGAGCAGGAAAACGTCCGTCGGGGCAAACTCGAAGAGAAATTAAAAGAGGAGAAGTTGGAAGCGTTGAAATGGAAAGTGAGTAGGAGCGTTGGGCTGGGTTGATGAGGAGCTGGTGGGTGTTGTTAGTTAATTGGCCAGTTTTTAGTAAGAGCCTCTGAGACCTGGGGGCATCGATCCTTAGCTCTCAGTTTGGGTCTCCAAGAAACATAGGCTCTGGTGGGGGATTTTCCTTTCACTCTCCACCTTTGAAAGGTGATGGAAAAGATGCTGAAGATGTTTTTGCTCTTTTGGTAGTAGCTCTCCATTCTGGGATCCACTTGAGGATCCTCTTGGCATCTCCCAAAGTCTTTTCATTTCTGATTTAGACACTTGATATCCCAGGACAGAGCCCCAGTCAGGTGTCAGATCTCTGTGGGCTCTGACTTAGATATTGATCCTGAGGCTGGCCACCATGGGGTAGAGGTCATTCCTTTCTTGTTTCCCCTGAGCTGGGGGTTCCAATGGCTCTGAGTCCCAAACAAGCCCCTAATGCTTTGTCCATTTTTTGCCCTCAGCTAACCATGAACGGCACGAAGGAGTCCGAAGAGGCCAACCAGCTCACCATCGAGGACATCTCCGACGACGACATCGACGTCAGCAACATGGACCTGGAGGACGGCTTCTTCCTGCAGCCCTACCCCGCCAAGAAGAGGCGCGCGCTGCTGAAGGCCGTGGGGGTGAAGAAGATCGACAAGGAGGAGAAGCGGGAGCTGCACAACATCCGCCTGTCCCGGGAGGACTGCGGCTGTGACTGCCGCGAGGTCTGCGACCCCGAGACCTGCAGCTGCAGCTTGGCAGGCATTAAATGCCAGGTACTGCCCTCACCCCTGGGCACGGGGGGACGCCACGGCTCCAGCTGTGCATTAGAGCAGGGGGGTGTGAGCAAGTTGGACGAAGTTGGGGCAGCCTGTAAATCCATCTGCTCCCACCTGCGCTTGGAGGCGAGGAAAGATCTTGGAGCATCCCTCAGGCTGCAAGGCAGACTCTGCTCAAAAGTGTCCTCTTCCCAAATCACACGTTCAGTTATTCCCACACTGCCAGAGCCTGCAGTGAGAATGTCCCTGCTCTGCATCCCCACGAGATCCATACCTGCTTGATCTCTTGTTGGAGATGGGCCACGTGGGAATGTCTGCAAGGAAGAGCTTCTTGCTCCTCACACGAGGCTGCGCTTTCTCCCCCTCCCCCAGGTTTTATTTTTAATTCTTTCTTCTTTTGGTGTGTGTCACAAATCCCAGCGCGCTCAGGCGAACATGGGAGTGTCAGCTGAGCGTCAGCCCACAGCAAGCTGTGCAGGCCACCTGCACTGTGGGATAATCCCTCTGTATTCAATTAGTGAGTTATAGTTTTCAGGGTATTTTTTGCGAGTGCCTGCCCAGCTGTATTTGCAGAGCCTCATTCTCTATTCTGGGCACCGCTCGCTCCCTTGGTGCGGTGTTTGGAGGCTGGGGGTGGCAGAGGTGGGTGCACACGGGTGCTCCATGTGCGTGTCACAGCCCCCCTCTAGTGGCTGCTGCAGATCAGATAGTGAGATCATTAAACAGCAATAAAGAAAAAACTCACTTTTGCCCCTTTATGTCTCCTTTTGGACCATTATATTTTGCCTTTTCTTGGAATCTTTTAATTTCCTTCACTTGTACTGCAATCCAACTTTTTATGACTCCTCTTCAAAAGAGCAGGGTGTCTTTTTTTTTTCCTTTTCTTTCTGCTTTTAAACCCCTCAGCTGTTACTTGGTTTCTCAGGGCAGACGAGTCATGGGCAGTTTTGGTTTTGTGCTGCTGGGTTCAATCCTAATCCTCCCCCTCTGCTTCTCTCTGTGTCAGATGGATCACACCTCCTTCCCCTGCGGCTGCACCAAGGACGGCTGTGGCAACACTGAGGGCAGGATCGAGTTCAACCAGGCCCGCGTGCAGACACATTTCATCCACACCATCATGAAGCTGGAGCTGGAGAAGCAGCAGCAGAGCAGCGAGAAGGTGGCGGAAGCTGAGCCCCCATTCCGGGAGCGGCTTGCACCTCTGGGATGCGCGGCAGGGAAGGGCTCCTTGGATGAGCGTGCGGTGCCGCTGGCACCTGCCTTCCAGTTCAGCCCCGACCTGGAGGCCCTGGGGGAGAACAGCTGCAGCAGCGACATGACAGACTCCTCCATCTCCTCCCACCCCAGCGAGGACCTGGAGGAGCCCTATGAGAGCCTCCCCTCTGACAAATCCCAGTCAGACGTGGACGACGATGGCTTGGCGCGCATCCTCCACTTCAACGACTCAGATGCCGAGGAGGAGAGCGGGCATGGCCAGGATGACCTCAGCTGCTTCCACCCCACCGACTTCTTCATTGAGGACCACGGCAGCGAGGCCAAGCCTGTCCCTGGCCACTTGTCCCACCTCTCGGAGTGCCTGGATGAGAATGCCAACCAGGACAGTGGGGGTTTGCTGGAGGATGCAGCCCACGTGAGGTGCGATGGGCTGTCCTGCTGCGCCTCATCCTCCACTGAGCCCTGCTCCAAGAGCTACGCCGACCTCAGCCTTTCCTCCGATTCCTTGGATTTCTTCCAGTCCTTCTCGGACTATAACTTGGGACCCCTTTACAACTCCTTAAAGGAGTATGAGAACCTGGATAACTTCTCAGCATTACAGTTTCAGTTGCCTAATTTCCCTGGCTTCCCACAAGCTGGAGATCAGGGCTCTTGTTTCTTGGAGTCCCTCATTGGTTTGTCCGAATCCGTCCCTGAAACCCCAGCCCCTTTCACAGACAATCAACTTTTGGAGGATGCCATCAAGTCATCGCTGATGGAGACAGTGAAAGTGTGAAACACCCACGTGGCTTTGGGCAAGGACTGGTGCGGACAGGAAAACAGAGGAAGAGTTGGACAGGCAAACTTTCACTGAAAGGATGATGTGCTACTCAAATGTAAGGAGGAAAAAACAGCAACAGCAGAAGACTTTCTAAGCAAATGAACTATTTTTGGTCTTTATAGAACGTGGACGTTTTGACATACTGCAGCTACAATCAGTTCTTGCTGTTTGTGCAAAAATTTCTAAACTTTCATGATGGGGTGGGGAGGGGAGGGAGGGAAAAAGACTTTCACCTAAGAATTTCCTTGTGTTTTGTATGAAAAGACCTGTTGAGAAATACTCCTCGCTAACGTTGCCAGTCGTCCATACAGCCCCTTCTAGAAACGTTTCAGTGTTGCAGGAACTTTTTAAGGCAACTTTTTGAAGCTGTATTTATTGTGAAAATTTGTGGTTTGCGTAAGAGTTGACCCAACGCACTCCTACGTTTAAATCTGACGAGGTTTACAGAAGAGATCCATACACTATATACATAATCATTCTTCATCTATTTATTGCAAGTTCCAGAATTTACTAGCCACTGAAGCTTGAACTAGCATGAAACCTTATTTAAATTGGTAATACCTCAGATGTATTATGTGTACAATCATATTTTTTTGCATAATATATCTGTATTTATTTATTTTCTACCTGTAGTACGTGAATAGCACTGTGGTTTGTCAATGACCTGGAAGGGCAATAAGGTCTTCAAGAGGAAGATGACCCTGGTTTTTCTGAGTCTGAATGATGATGGCTGTTTGGTCTTCACTTCACATTTCTAAAAACACTGAACAGAAGTGGGTGGGAGGGGAGAGACGAGGGAAGAGTTCATGCAACATCCCTTGGTTTCTCCCAGCCTTGTAGCAGACGTGAGAATGGTGTCTGGTCTCCATAATACCACTGTGGAGAGCAAAACAAGCAAAACCTTCAACTATTTAAGAAATGACACGAACTAGCTCGAAACAAAACCCAACCCCTCTTTTTGTAAATTATTTTATAATTTATTTAATTTCCTAAGGATTTGGCCATGAGCTCTTTCCCCATCAGTAATGGTGCCTGAATATGCAGAGGAACTGTCAGCAGCAGTGGGGAGGTGTAACCATAAGGACCTGGGCAGCCCTCGTGGGGGGCTTTGGGAGAGCAAAGCCAAAACAGCAACGCTGTGCTCAAGCTCCTCAGCAAGTGCTCCTTAGGACTCCCCAGCACTGAGGATATCGCAGCTCCAAAATCCAGTGGGTCACGCTGATTGTACTATTTTTTTACATAGGTGAATCGGGTAATTCAATAAAAACAGATGGACATGAATTTTATTGGGTTATTTATCCTGTGAGTACAGTTTTTGAGGGAAGAAAGAACAAAACCTGAAGACCAAGCTGAAAAACTGAATTATTTTGGTTTTTAAAATGAGATAAATCATCGTGTTTAGGAAGGATACTGGAGGCTGCCTTGGCCTTTTGCTATTTAAGTCAGTCTGAGAACGTGACACTATTTGGCCATGAGATGTAACTGGACAAAAAAATCTGAGCATCAGTGATACACTAAGTGCCTACACCAGTGGTATGGAAAAAGCAAAATGGATTTAAAACCTACCGACTTTAAAATCCCCCTTGGAAAATTTGGTGATGGGAGTGATTCCTGGCATTACCAGCACAGGAGAAGGAGACAGTTCTGGTGTCCCAGCCCCGCTGCCCTGGGAGTGGCTGGGGGGAACTTCTGGGGGTGCAGAGACACACAAGACAAGGGAAACAACCCCAAAACACAGATCTGAGGATTTTTCTATTGGCTGAACTGTTTCTATCCCCTACCACAGGGATGGTGCTCTTGGACACCTGCTCATTGACAGGTGCCTCACTGCAAACCTGCTGGCAATTTAGGAAACTTCTGGTGTACGAAACAAGGGGTTCTTGGGGTTTTTTTAATCCTTATTGTTGCTATTTAATTGTACATCTTCTCTGGTATTGAGCCAGTCAACTTGGAAGTGGAGCTGACCCCCCACGGCCATGAGCGGGTCCTGAGCCCGCGCTCGCCGCCGCTTCCTCCTGCAAGGCATCGCCCCCGGGGCAGGAGGGCGACTGTAGGAATACTACTGGCAGATGGAGGATTTCCTGGATATAGCTATTATTATTATTATTATTATTGTTATTATTATTATTTTTATTATTATTATTGTTATTTTTTGTTGTCATCATTGTTTCTTCAGACTGAAAAATCCCCCTTTTGGTTATCTCCTAGGTGGTAGCTCCTTATCCTTCAGACTGCATCAAAAATACTGACAGTTGAAAGTCTGGTACCGTTCTGTATTTATTGGCACTAATATATTTTGTAACATTCCTAAGTTTCTCTGCATATGTATATTTATATATATAAAATATATGCCAATATTTTATATGTATATATATACACACACACTTTTTTTTTAATGAATGATGGGATTGACTCCTGCCTTTGTGGATTTTTTTTTCAATAATTTATTCTTTTTATTTGTGTTGGTGCCAAAAAGAAAAAAAAAGATTTTTTTTTCTCTTTTTTTTTTTTTCCCCAGGGCACTGAATTGTAAATATATAATTTTTTTTTCTTCTCGGTATCTGTGTAAAAAGTTGCCTGTTAAACAGTTTAAAAACTGGGTATTTATTGACACAATCTGTAATTATCTAATGTATTGGTTGAAACGCTTTGGTTTCAACATAGCTTTATTTTAGCTTTCTTTGTGTATATATTGTGATTACGTTGCTTAAAGGTACAAGTTAAAAAAAATTGCTTTATTTTTACCTTATCCATTTGCATTTGTTTATAAAAAAAAAGCATATTTGTCTACAGCTGCTGTCTCTCATTTCATCAAAGCAATATGAAGAAATTTCCATTACACTTTCAATAAAAGAATTTTGTTTGAATACGGATGGCAGTGTCTTCTCCCATGTCCTTTGTGTGACACAATAACCTTTTCTCTTTTCCCTAAATAAAGTAAAAATCAGTGCATGGGATGTGGCGTTCCCAAACTTTTTGGGCTAGTGGATGGTAGCTGCTTGTCTCTAAGGGATGATGGAATAGACAACAGCCCTGGCAGCATCCACATCACTGAGGAGAAATCTTGGGAAACCCTGGAAACCACTTTCCCTCATGGGTTACAAACCATTTCTCATTGCCCCATGGCACCCCTGGGACCTGGAAGGCTGCAGCTGGACAGAAGCATCACCATGGTCCTGTGCCCCCGGGGAAAAACAGAGAAAATACTCTTGGTCATGGCAACAGCACGGAAAGATGAGGGGAGGATGTGAAGCAGCCCATGGTACAAAGGAAAAAAAGATTAATAAATCCCAGGAATCTAGATGGGGAAAATTGCACCTCTCCCGTGGGTTCGTGGCTGTCAGCACAGGCATAAATCATAACCACTACCATTGACCTGAAAACAAGGGAAATTGGCCAAAGAATGCCATTGTCTAGTTTTCCATTGGGAATCCATTTTTAAAGGTTGCCATCTGCCCCCAGAGCAGAGAAGCTCAATTAATTGAATAAACTATTTGTTACAAATTATTTGCTGAGCTGTAAAAGCAGAAATACTGAAAAGAGGCTCATCCATGGAGCCTCTGCAACATGCGGTGAAGCCCAGCCTGTTGACCCACCCAGAAGGTTGTTTGGTTATGGGTTGTTGGTTTTTTTTCTTTTGTGGGGTTTATGTCTATAATTCCCACTTACATTAACTATTTTCTGATTGGGAGAGGAATAGTCCCCAACATACGGCTCCAGCTGCAGCCCGGGTGGGTTTTTGGCTCACAGTGTTGACTTTGTGTCATGCCCTGGCACAAGGTATCCTCACCTGGGTACCCATCACCCCCCAAGAGACAGTGCTGGAACAGCCCCAAGGTGCTTCAGCCCCTCAACCAGCCTCTGGCATGGGCATCCCCACAGGGAATCACAGAATCATAGAATGCTTTGGGTTGGAAGGGATTATTTCGAGACCACCTAGTTCTTTCACTAGACTCAGGTTGTTCTGAGCCTCATCCAGCGTGGCCGTGCACCCTTCCAGGGATGGGGCATTCACAGCTTCTCTGGGAAACCTGTGCCAGGGCCTCACCACCCCCACAGCAATTAATTTCCTCCCAATAGCTAATGGAAACCTGCCGCCTGTCAGTTTAAAGCCAGCCTCCCTGTCCTATCGCTCCATGACCTTGTCCAAAGTCCCTCTCCTGCTCCTCTAGGCACACTGCTTTGGATGCAGCCCAGGACGTGGCTGGGGCTTCCTGGGCTGCCAGTACACGTTGCCAGATCGTGTCTAGCCTTTCATCAATCAACACCCCCAAGTCCTACTCCCCAGGGCTGTTCTCGATCCATTCTCCACCAAACCTGTGTTTGTGCTTGGGATTGCCCTGACCCGGGTGCAGGACCTTGGGATTTTTTCCCATCCCATACCAGTGACAGACTCAAATGGGGACTTGCCAATAATGGACAATTCTGCAGTGCCCTTTCCCTGGGAAAGGCACGCTGACCTCCAGGTCTGAGTTAAAACCTCAGCTCTGGCAAACTTCTGCTGAATTCCATGGAAGATGCACGAGCATGGGCAGAGGAAGTGCCTGTTAGAGTGGCACAGATCTCGAAGCCAGCAGGGATGCACCACCGGGGATGCTTTTATTGCCTCTGCAGAAGACCTGAGACACCCTTACCCACTGCAGTGTCCCGCTGCTCAGACACGCTTTACAAACCTGCCCTTTTCCTTCTATCAGCCAGACAAGCGACAAAAAAAGAAGGTATTTTCCCCCAAATCTCCGGCCTCCAAGGCAAGCACAAGCCCTCGGCATGCAGGATCTGGCCCTATGGAAATGCCCTCAGTGCTGCAGAGCCAACACCCCTGCCCTCACCTTGCCCTGCAGCTCCTGCGTTGTTTGGTTTGGGGTTGTTTTTTTTTTGGTGGTTTGTTTTTTTTTTTTTTTTTTTTTTTTTTTTCTTCTNTTTTTTTTTTCTTTCCCTCTGACGGAGTTAAAGTCCATCCCATCCGTCATTTTATAGCCGTTCCTGACGAGAAAAGTCCTCGGGACTCTCATTCCCTCACGGCGCCAGGTCTGGAGTCAGCGAGCCTGGCGTCACAGCCTGTTCCCGTCCCCGGCGGCCGCGGGTCGCCGAATGACTCATCCCTTTCCGGAGGCAGCTCCGCCACCCGGGGACGAAATGCTTTCTAGTCTGCTGGCTGCGCGCACAGCCCGGCCCGTGCTGGCACCTCGGAACGAAACGAAAGCAGGCGATGAGTAATGCTGGGCCTGCGGCTGCTGCGAGCCGGGCGGGCGGGGTGGCTGCGTGCAGGGAAAGAAAAAGAAAATAAATGGAAATAAAGAGGGTGGTGAAGCCCTAAGCAAGGTGGGGAGTGCACGGACGGGTTTATCTGGGGTCAGTGAACCACCGATTGCCGGGGATGGGAAGGAGCAGCACTGCCGGGAGTGCCAGCTGGGTGTCACCGGGCTGGGACAGGTCTGTGCTCAGACAGCTGGCGGGTTTCAGCCCTGCCAAGGACGGGCGAAACTCTGGGTTGCAGCTGGTTTAACCCCTTCCAAGGTGCAGCCCTGTAAAAGCAGAGTGGGCAGGGCTTTAAGAGCAGCACCTTGCAGAGGGACCATCTCCAACCAGCCCAGAAACTCCTCTAGGGCTTCTCTGGCCTCACACTTCAAGGGAAACCTAAGCTCCTCCTGGCACAGAGGCTGCGATAAACTGCTGCTTCCTGGACATGGAGCTGCTAGAGCATGTCCAGAGCAGGCCATGAGGATGCTCTGAAGGCTGGAGCCCCTCTGCTCTGGAGCCAGGCTGGGAGAGCTGGGGGTGTCCACCCAGAGAAGACAAGACTCCAGGGGGGCTTCAGAGTCCTTCCAGTGCCTAAAGTGTTACAGGAGAGCTGGAGAGGGACTTGGGACAAAGGCATGGAGTGATGGGACAAGGGGCAATGGCTTTAAAATGAAAAGGGAGAATGGCTTAAAACTGAAAGAGAGAAGGTTTGGATTAGATATTGGAAAGAAGTTCTTCCCTGTGAGGGTGGTAAGATGCTGCCCAAAGCACTTCTGGATTCCCCATCCCTGGAAATGTCCAAGGCCAGGTTGGACAGGTTTTGGAGCAACCTGGGATAGTGGAAAGTGGAAAGTGTCCCTGCACATGGCAGGGGATGGGAACTGGATAATCTTTAAGGTCCCTTCCAACGCAGACCAGGAGATGATTCTATGAGTCTCCTTCACAGTTACGACCATTAGGAATTTTCAGGGTGCTTAATCCACACGTTTCCATCAGCTTGTTTTACCCCTCTCAGCCGGCTGCTGAATAAATGGCAGTATTGCCATCTACTGGGCAGCTGCCTCCTTCTCTCAGCCTCTCAGCTGGCCACATTGCTCCTGGGCAATGCTTGTCCTCCTCTGTGGGACCAGAGGCACCATGTATCTCACTAAGATACCACAGAAAAAGAAAACAAATTAAGGCTTAAATGGCCCACTGGGGTTTGGAGGAGAGATGGGGATGTCCTGCGGCTTCACTGGCCTGTCACACACATACTCAGTTGGATGAAACCATCTTCAGAAGGTAAATGCTCAAAACCCCGCCATGGATGCACCTCTATTTTGATTGGGGAAGCTGAGTGAGGACAAAATGCCTGACTCCACTACATCAGTAGGTGCATGAAAACCACCAAAACTGGAATATCTGCAACCAGCAGAGCTGAAATATTCTGTCACAAGCTCAGAGGCTGTGAAGACTTTCAGGTCAGCTGAGGAGGCTGAAAGACTTGAGATGGTCTGGGCAGCTGATTCCTTGGGGACCACATGAGCCACACACCGGGGGTAAAATATTACAGGATGAATAACATAGAAGGATCTCCCTCCAAAATAAACCTGCTGCCCTGAGATCCCCTGCAAAGGAAACTATTACCTGTTACATTTCCCTGGAAATAAATACTTGGCTACTACTTTGGAGTAAATAGAGATGAAAACTTAATGGTACCTAAGTGCTTTTCACAGTCAAAGCATCCCAAAGTGCTTTCTGGTAATTAAGGCTGAATGGCTGTCAGGAGGCAACAGAGCCCCTTGTAGCCACACTCCCAAATATCCATCACTTCTGCCTGCGAATGAGCAAGGAATGATTGGTGAAGGAGTGGGACAATTTCAACTACAGAGATTTTGGGGGTTATTCTGATAAAGGACAGCAGTGCCAGGGTAGGATTTGGATGAGGAAATGTCTGTAACCAGAATATCTCTATGCAGCCATGGTGTGGCTGAGGGCCCTATTGCTGAGCTTAGCTCTGTGTGACTTTAAGCTCCTGAGCTCTGTTGTATTTTGGGCCAGCTCATGTGCTCGAGGCTATGAAGACATCCCCGTGAAGGTGGTGGGATGACAAGGGACTTCAGGAGAGCTGTGCTCCTTTGACACAGAGGGATGGGATGTGATGGGATGGGATATAATGGGATGGAATGTTCTCAGACATTCCTAATGGCACTGACCCCTATATCTGATCCGTGCAACCCCTGTTTCACAATATCTGCAGCCTTACCTCCCAAAATACCTCAGAGTGTTGCAGCCAGCCTTACACCTCACCAGAGCACCCTACACCTGGCAGAGCCAGCCCCCCAGCAGCTATTTCTCCTGTTGCCATAGTTGTCTCCTTTTTCTGCTCTCCATAAGGATGTGGAAAGCACCAGTTTTCCAAAATCTAGTTCATTCCCTGGTTCAGCTGCATCCTCACCACGCAGTTTTGGGAAAGAGGATGTGGACATTCCCTATGAGCATTATAACACTGGGCCCAGCCGTGTTTTCCCAGTACCACTGGATATTACATTGCTGTTAAACCTATCATCTCCACACAGTAAATCCTGTGGAGCACTGCATTTTCCACAGGCTTTCCAAGGTGGGCTCCTGGGATCAGAGCTTTGCCCAGCAGTGCTGAGGAACAAGCAGCTCTAGCCAGGCACTTGGATAGTGACAGGGCAATGAGGCACAGGAGAGGCACACATGCCCTGCCCGTGTGCTGCCAGCTCCCTCCTCCCTCTTATCCTCCACAATAAATCATGGCTGAGCAGCACAAGCTGTTCCTGTCAGCAAAATGCAGAAAGAAAACGCTGCTCTTGGCACCAGGGACGTGATAATGACCCTGAATTAGAGCTGCACGTCTCAAGCACCTGATTCTCCTGCTCCTGTGGGTACAGCCTGAGGTTCCTCCTCCTGGCTGTCCTAGGAACAGGTCCAGGGCTTGCTTATGTGGAGGAAGGATTTAAAGGAGCAATGTCCAGCCTGGATTTCAGGGCAGCTCGTGACCAGAGGTTTCAAGCACCTGATGTCCTGTGGAGACAACTCTGGGCAGAAGCAGGGACAGCCCGTCACTGCTGTCACATCAGGGGACAAACAGGGCATGGCTGTGGTGTTTTGGGTTGTGGCAAGCCACGTGAATACTCGCTAAATTCCTGGCGTGGTCCCAGTAGCAGCAACATCTCCAGTGATTCCCAGCTTTTCTCAGCCCTGGCCAGAGACAGAGCCTGATGAGAAATTGGGACCCCCTGGGACATCGCCTGCAGTAATGACACACGGGCAAGGACCTCGCTCATCAGATGGAAAAAGCAAAGCCGTTTATTGCGCAGTCAGAATTCCCTAAATCCCAGCACCCAACAGGATATCACATCATATAAACAGCAAAGATGTTCACCTCAGTGTCCCCCAATCACCTGGGGCATTGCACAGATTTTACCTATGATGGTAATAGGCACACAATGCCCTATAAGGCCACAAACTCCAATGAACACTTCTCACAGGCCCAGGCTGTCCATAAACACACAATCCTCTCTCAGTCCATCCCCGGTGACCTGGATGCACTCCCAGGGTCACCTCTGGGCCCAGGACAGAGGCCCTCTCTCTGATCCTCAGGGCCTGTCTCTCTACCATCACCCAGTGCACTCCAGCAATCCCCAAATCCTCCCATCCACCAAGCACACAAGGTTAGACCCCCCCACCCCAGGCAATCAGGCACAGCAACACTTCGCTTCTCAGCATCTGAGTAATTTCTGGAAGTGGTTCAAGAGGCTCCCTGTAAAAACTGCCATATCTCAAAGCCTTTGATCGATGTCCTTTTAGCTCCTTCTGAAACTCGAAGGAAAAACTTGAATATAGTCAGGCCAAGATCTCAGGTGCCTGTGTGCTCCTGGCACAGGGCTGCTTAGTGCTCTCAGAATGGACATTCCTGGGACAGAGCACACCCAGGCTCTTTCAGAAGTGTCCCTGTCCCTGGCAGCGGGGCTGGAACTAGATGATAACTTTAAGATCCCTTTTGATCCAAACTTTTCTGTGATTCTGTGATGTAGCAGCAGCAGTCACACATGTTCTTAAAAGGAGCAAGAACCATCCAGTAATATTAAGAGGTAGAAAAACTGAGATTCAAGGGTTTTTAATTTGTCAGAAGAGGAGAACTGCCAAACTGCTGAGCACTCAGGAGACGCTTCCAAGTGCAGCCTAATAAAGTTGAGAGCCAAAAGTACAGCCAGGACTTTGCTGCTTCACAAGCCTTACAGAAAATACTGCTGGTTTCACTTTCATTTGCCATAATGAGGAAGATTTAACAGTTTGCAGAGCAGAGCTCTGGGACACAGAGGTGCAAAGCAGCTCCTGTGTGTGCGCCATTGCTTATCTGTGGGTCTGCAAGCAAACAGGGAGGGCAGAGTGCAAGGCTGAGACACGGCAGTTTATCGGTCTTGGCCCACAAAACTCCTGTAGCAGTCGGTGATAACCGTGTGGGACATTCCCTTGGTTGGCCAATGCCCTCTAGTGGCTCCTGGAGAGGAGAATTGTGCATTCCCCAAAGAGAGAGGGTTTTGCTAAAATAGTGCTACACCCTAGGTGTGTGCAGGTTTTAGGAGAGATAGGACATAGGTGTTTTAAAATTATTAAAGAGCTAAATCGAAATCCTTCATCCATAAATGTGCATGTCGTACACAGAAAAAGGGAGCGAGGGGGGGTTGTGGGATTCCCTGTGTTTCCCAAGAGGATGGTTTTGTATTTCACAGAATCAAAAAATGGCTTGGGTCGGAAGAGACCTTAAAGGTCACCTCGTTCCAATCCCCCTTGCCATGAAGCAGGGACACCTTCCACTAGACCAGGGTGCTCCAAGCCCCATCCAGCCTGGCCTTGAACTCTTCCAGGGATGGGGAAAGGATGGTTTTGAAATCGATCAGAAGATAAATCTTGCTTTATTGTGCACATACACCTCCTCCTCTTCCTTCTTCCCCCCATTTACCAGCCCTGCTGTGTCTCTAATAAGGAGTGGACAATATTTGGAAATATTCACTGCAGACCGGCTTGCTCAGCTGGCTGAGTAAGGGCCCCTGCACACCTAAGAGCACAGGATTGTTTTACATGGAATTTATTGCTTCCTGCCTAGAAAAGCACCCTCCAGAAATGCCCTTTTCTTTGTTCTCAGTCTTTAAAAATGAATTTTAAAAAAATCATCCTGTACAGAGTGAATTTAAGAGTAAGTTGGGTGGGTTGTGCTTTCTATGGATTGAGTTTGCCGATACATTTGAGGCAAATGCTCTCTCCACGAGCAGCAATGGATTGAAGCTGTTTGTTTGGGAATATGAAAAGAACCCAGATCTGCGAGCAAAACCTCTGCTGGTTGCTGTGAGAACAGATCAGAAAAGGAGCATTTGTGCTTGTGCCCAGCAGCATCACACATTGCTCTGCTCCCACCGACCTGGAAGCACTGACCTGACCACCTCTGCCTCTGGCGGGGCTATCACTAAGGAACCCCTCAACAAGAAAAGTCCATCATGACCATTTTCTGCAGCTTTGGTGCCAAAATTACAGCCTTGCCCAGCCCCAGGTTAAGGCACTGTCACAGACTGGGGCATTCCCTGAGCCTCCTTCCCTGCTGACAGGGTTCTGACCCAGAGGCTAAGGCTGAGCAAACACACCAACAGGTCACTGTCTGCATTCACTGAGACTTTATTACACCAATATTAGCCAAATCTTGCAGTTAATAGCCCAGAGAGGTGCAGAAGGGATGAGAGGAGGGTTAATGAGCACAGACACTCCCTTTTCTCTCATATATTTGTGCACCAGGTGATCCTTCTCTAGAAACCTCCATTATTCTCTATAGTCTGGAAAGCAAAAAAACAGATTAATTCAGCAGAGAGGCAGAACAAGGCAAGTCTCCATGCCAGGGAATGCTCTGAAGAAGGGCTTGTTCCCAGCTGGGCCAGGGGACTGATCTAACAACCTATTCCCACCCAGAAAGGTTTATGGACCACAGTGGCCTCCCTCTACCCCACATTGATTTAAAAATACTTCTCTCCACCTTTATTTCCAGCAGAACCCACAATTTACAGAGGCTTTTTCACAAAACCATCCCCTGTGCCTGGGAAAAGGCAGTGCCAGTCATTATTTCAGGAGCAAAGAGCTCATTGTTTATTCCCAAATGTAAAGCTGAGGGTGGATAGTGTGGCATTGCAGGATTCACACTTTTAGAGGTGCTTTACGTTTGCTGCATTTCCCATCCTGTGGTTTCCTGCAGCGAGGTTTTGTCTGGGTGAATGGTGATGATAGTTTTTTGGACACGAAGCCCAGTTCCTGCCTGGCTTGAATTTTGTCCATGGTCCTCAGCAGAGCATTTCAGCTACAAGGCAGCAGCTCCTTCCTTACAATTGTTTGACTGCACCAAAAGTAGCACCAAATATCCTGATTTTAGACCCCTCCACGTTTCCTAGTTCCACTCCCAGTGGTTTAATAAAAAAAAAACAAAACTCTTCTGAATGAAAAATAAATGAAACATTCCTCTGGCAATCCCTTGCTTTCAGGGGAGATGCACCAGGTTACCTCACAGGCATGAAGAAACTTACGCCGTAGATCCAGTCCACGTAGGCTGACACACGCGTGTAGACAGTGGGCTTATGGTAGGTGTTACAGTAGGGGACTAACCCAAAACTGGTAATCCCGTGGATTTCCCAGTTGCCATCCCTGTAGCAGTTGAGAGGGCCCCCAGAGTCCCCCTGGATTGAAGGAAGGAAAGGAAATATTCAGCCAAATTATCTGAGCAATGACTGGGTTAAGGAGCACTAGAGAGTTAAAATACATGAGGCTCTTCCTTATCTCAAAACCTGGTTTGTAACAAGATTCTGACATAAATAAACCACATAAAAATATACACTAAATATCTACAGACCTAGAATTATCCCATACCTATCACTGTACCATGTATAATTGTACAACCTGTTTTATTTCTATATTATATTCCTATATTTACATAATCACACATTATGTATTTTTCCACAATATTTTAAGGGCTCTGCATGGCCGCGTTTATCAGAAGCCACCTCTACAGCGAAAGGAATACAGGGAGAGGTAGCAAGAATTTCTTGACTTCACATGCCAAACCTCCTTGCCTTGATGCTGAGGCCACCTGGAGCCCCTGGGATAATGGGAATCTCACAACATCTTCTTTTTCCACCTAACCTGGGCCAGAGGGAGCTGTTGGACATAGCCCAAGCTTGCAGCAACCTCAGCTGTAAACAGAGTGGATGGGAAGGCGAAGGGTTACAAGCAGGGGGTAGCACTGCCTGGCCCAGGGTGCAACAACCCAGCAGCATTGGAAGAGTGGACAAACTTCTCTGCAGCTTCATCCTTTAGATCAGGGCAGAGGTGACTGCCTTGTCCCCAGAATCACTTGGGACATGCTGCTGAAAGACAGGGCCAATCTACTCTCCAAAATCAGAGGGGGTAAGCACACCCCGAGGATTTGGATGTTTTTCTCTCTGTTCTCTGATCTCTGGGGAGATGGAGGAATGTGGAGAAGGCCTGGTTCAGATGATACTCAGCAGAAAGCAGCCAAGGGGCCAGGGTTTGAAGGAGAGCTATTGCAGGTGGAGAAATGGCAAAACCAGAACTGAAGGCACAGCAAGGTGAAAGAGAAAGAAAAAAGAAAGAGGGCAGCTTGAAAACCCTCTGATTATAAGAGCTCTTACACTGCATCCTGCTCTCACGCCGTCTCCACCTGCACAGATCATGGTGTCCTTTGCCTGGGATCCCCACCAGTCCTGCTGGGAGCAGATCTTGTGGTCCACCACGGGCACCATCACCTCCTGCAGCCTGTCTGCGCCGCCACCACCCACTACACAGAAAAGGGGACACAAGAAAGGGTGACACCTTTGTAGACGCTGAAAAGCTTTGGCAGAGAAATTTTTCAGCTTTCTGCAGCATTCTGTGAGGGCTCTGTGGTTCTCATGAAAGCCATGATAAACACTGCTACAGGTTCTTTGTAAACTGTGTTTTTATCTATGAACCTGGGATCTGTTTTTCAGAGTTGTTATGGTACACAGTGAAATAATATTTTGAAGTAGGTGTTGTGAGCTGTAGCCAATGGGACAGGGGGTGGCTGGTCGAAGAACCAATAACCTCCTGTCATCTTTGGGAACCAAGTTGTATAAATCAAATTATAATTAATTAAATGACCACTTTCTTCCTGAACTTGGATTGTGTCGTTACTCACCACTCTCAGTACAACAGCAACACACCTTAGCCCAGCAGCTCCAGGGGTTGAGGAAAGAAGCTTTATCTGTATGGTGATCCCCCTGGACACTCCTCCTTCCCCCTTACTCACCACTGACCACTCCCCAGCCGGTAATATAGCAGGGATAGTCATTGGGCAAAATTTCTCCCTCAGGTGGAAGCACTCCCAGCTCAACGAATCCGTTGGCATAGGCAGGAGAATTGAGGCGCAGCAGGGCAATGTCGTAGCTGAAACAGGCCACAGGTGAAAGATTCCTTACTGAAAATCCTGGATGAGACATGAATCAGACAACCTCGCTCCCATGTCAGCATGGAGCACTGACACAGGGCTCCAGCCTCTGCACAATAGACAAGCACCTTGCAAATATAATTAATTATTCCTTACAGCTATCACAGGTGACAGGAAAATAAGAGCAATTAAGAAGGAAGAGGCCATGGTACAGGCTGATAAAGGGATAACAGTCCCCAAAAGTCTCCTACAGGTTTGAGGTGAATTTTGGTGGGCCCTGGATGGACAGGCATGTCTCTGAGGGGGGTTTGAGACAGTCCTTCTGCATTTTCTTGCTGGCTTTCCTTCATCAGATGCACACAGTGCTGTGATTGATGGCAAGTCCATTAATCTTCTGTACATCCTGCATTCATCTGTTTTTTCCCATAGATGGGGAAAACAGGCCCATCTTTTCCCCATCTTGGGCAAAACAGGCCTGAGATCATCCATGTGGACACCATGGAACACCTCCAAGAGAGGAAGCCATTTGGGAAATCTCCTTTGCAGCATCTCCCAGTGCTTCCCACAAAGCCAGCCTCACTGGGAGTTGGACAGAACATGCGTATAAACCCTAGTGGGACAGGATGCTCAGCGTCATTCAATCACCTGGTGTCATTAAAAATAATTACCCGTTGGCAATGGCATTGGGATTCCAGCCCTCATGAATGAAGATTGCATCCACACCAATGTAGTACTCGGTGCCATCCACCTCCAGGAGGTTGTGCTCACCCAGAGCCACCCGGTAGGATACATATGGGGGCCTGGAAAGCAATCACAGAGTAATTGATGCAAAATCTACTCCCCACTGAGTGCTGTGCAGTGCAATTCCTGCACCAACCAGACCTTCCACCAGTGTCATCATTTCCAAAGCACCTTCCATCAGAGGATTTTCAATAGACTGTAGCCAAATCTACTGTGAGTGGGTCTGGAGAAGGGCAGGCAAGCTGGTGAAGGAGCACAAGTCTGATGAGGAGCAGCTGAGGGAGCTGGGGGTGTTTAGCCTGGAAGAAAGGAGGCTCAGAGGGGACCTGTTGCTCCCTGCAACTACCTGAAAAGAGGATTCTAGCAAGGGGGGAGTTGGTCTCTTCTCCCAGGTAACAAGTGCAAAATGAGAGGAAATGGCCAATAGATAGTGGGAAAAATTTCTTCACTGAAAAGGTGGTCAGGCATTGGAACAGGCTGCCCAGGGCAGTGGTGGAGTGGTTTTAAATCCCTGGAGGGATGTGTGCATGTGGCCCTTGGGGACAAGGTTTAATGACGGGCTCAGCAGAGCTGGACTCAATGAATTCAGTGGCCTCTTCTAACCTAAACTATGAATCTAAGTGGTCTTACAAATCAGGCACATGCTGGCTGCAGTTTGCTCATGAAGAAACTGAGGTGAAGCATCAGCTACCACAGTGCTGAGCTTGGTCTTGAACAAGAAGGTTCATTTTGCATCTCTGCACCTGTCTGGAGCAGAGTGTGAAGGACCAGCTGGTTACACATTGTAGGTGCAATCAGTAAAGGCAGGAGCAATTAAAGGGGAGTGTTGGCTTGCTGGTGTCCCATGGCATTGTTGGGTGGGTGCCTGTCAGACGTGTCAGACACCACGGCCTGAGAGCAAGGAAACACCCCTTTTGTTCCAACTTTCTATCTCTGTGCAGGCCCTCGGGATGCAAACCCATGAGGAATGCTCACACGCATGCAAATGCACCTCCTCTTATGCAAATCAGCAATCAGCTTGATTTCCACTCCCAGGAAGTCAGCGATTAATATGTAAAATCAAGGCTAAACAGAGTTTTCCAGGGCCCCTGATTAAGTGAGCAGGGAGATGTCCAGCTGTGCAAGGCACGGCACCACTGGGGAGCTCTGAGGAGGCAAAAGTTCTGCTCCCATCTGCAGCAAGAATGAGGAGCAGAACAGGAGTTTTAACACTTTTTATCCTACTCACATGCCGACGATGCAGTGGGCTGCAGTCATGACCCACTTGCTGCTGATAAGGGTTCCACCACAAATGTGGCTGTAGTACTCCATGTCCTCGGGGTAGGAAATCTGAAGTGACACCTGGATCAAACGACAACATATTTTACACGCAAGCCATGCCATGCCCCTGCACAAGCAGCGTGTGTGGCTTTGGACAGTGGAAGCTGTTATTTTCTCACAGTTATTTTTTTTCAAATTTAAGGCTTTTTTTCGAATATAAGACACCAGCTTTACCTGCCACTTCCAGCTGTTTGGTTGGGCTTCGTGGCCTCCAATTACTCGCCCTGCCAGCTCATCTTTCTGAAGAGCATCCCTCAGGGGAGTCCCAGAGATTGCCCCTAACACAGATAAGGAAGGAGAGCAGTTTGTTGTGTGGATTTCTAAAGATAAATAGGCACCACAGCCTGCCAGGTCTGCAAGATGGAGTGGTTGATGTTTGCACGTGGTGACACTGTGGTCACTCTCCATCTTGGAGGCTTCTTTAAGCCTCCATGAGTGAAAAAGACCATAAACAGGCTTCAAGATACAGAGCTCTGATATAAATTGAGTTGTTTCCCATACTCCAACCCCACCCTGATGCACCAACCTACATCCTCTTTCTTTCAGGTTGCAGGCTTTTGCTCCCTCCGAGAACTCCCAAACCTTTCCCGTGGAGATAATGCTCCCATAATAGATGAAAACCCTTCCACATTAGGTTTTGCCCTAGCACAGAAACTGCAGAGAAAAAAAAATTGATATGCTCTAATCTTCACCACTTAGAGGCTGAGAGGTTCACCCTTCCCCAGCTCAAATAAATTGCTGCTTACCCAGCCAGCCGAGAAGAACCAGAAGCTGAAACATCTTTAGTGAAATGGTCGCATTGTTCCAAGAAAATGTCCTTTTATACTAAAATACCTGCTAAGCAGCTGTGTCTAAATTTGGGATCAACACAGCTTATCTATACCCATAACTTATTAAACTGATCAAAAATGTTCTCTTGGGAAAAAAACCCAACTGCTCAATGTGGAGCCCAAGGCTACACAAACACCTCCACACTGCATGGTTCCCCTGGAGCCACGAGGCAGAAAAACCCTGAGAAATTTGGAATTCTCTCAGATCAAGTCAAAAACAAGGCAGGGCAGACCCAGGCTGGAGAGGCCAACGCTTCAGGCTAGCAATTGTGCGTGCACATGTTGTATTTAGTCCCTTGTATGAGATTTATGTGTCAGTCCAGCTTTGTGCTACTCAATGTGACATGAACTGATCTTTGTCAAATAGATAAACAAAACCACAGCTTTTTTCATATCCCCATTAACTGCAGTCCCTTATATTTTGTGCTGGTGGAACGTTGTAGATGCTAAAAAGTTAAAAGCTGAGAAATTCTTCAGCTTTTTCTCAATATTCTGTGAGAATAGCTGTGAAATAGTTTACAAAATAACAAACTGTTTCTCAGCTAGTCTGCATGAGAAAGCAACGTTCTCACAGAATATTGAGAAAAAGCTGAAGAATTTCTCAGCTTTTAACTTTTTAGCATCTACAGAACGTCATGATTTATATCCATGTGATGGTTAAAGGTGCAATCAAGGAGCAGAGGAGATGCCTAAGTTCTTCAGTTAGATATAAATATAAATATATACATATAAACACAGCCCTGCTTTTTTGTGTCCAGACAGGAAGAAAACAAGAAATGCCTGCAGCTGATGGAAACCTGAAGATTTGGGTCCATGGTCAGGGGAAATCCCCTTGGGACACACAGGCCATCAATGGGTGGGAAGCAAAGCTCACCTTGAACTGCAGTCAGAGAGTAGCTGTCAAGTAAAAAAAGGGAGAGTTAAGGAAATGAACTGGAGAAGACAGCAAGGGTCACCCACCCAGCTGTGCTAATGGGATCCACTCTCCATGGAATGCACGAGCCAGGACCTTTCCCATATAATCCCCACAGTCCTCTTTCACAAATCATTTCTATTTTAGTGGGAGCCATAAAAAGTTCAGTGTGATATTTCAGCACTGAGACCCTCTTTTAGTCATTGAGCACATTTTCCCACTCACATCACAGATCATTTTTAGCTTCCAGTTAGTTTTGGTAGGAGGTCAGAAAGCGGCCTCCTACCCAAGCAGTCTCTTCCCTCACCTTCACCGCACTCATCATCCCAGTTAGGCCTGGCCAACTCTCTCATTTTCCACCACCAATTTATTTTTCCAAAGGCTTTATGTGTTCCCTACATACAACCATGTTTAAAAATGCAGTGGTTTATTCTCCTCTTGGACATCAGGCATTTATCTTGAGCAGTTGTTTGTCTGTAATCTGTCCTCCACAGCCATGCACATGCTACAATCACTGCGGCTTTGATGCTGGGCTGTGTTGTAACACCCAGAGGAGAAATAAATTACACCGGGGATGATGAATTACAGCTGTTTTCAGAATTCCTCCACTCCAGGCAGAGCTCTTGAGGGATGTCTGCGTTTCCCCCTGGGATCCACAAGGATCATCGTGTCCAACTCCAACACCACCAAAAGTGGCCCCTTTTTGTGTCCATATGGTAAAACTCTTTTATCTCTGAAACAGAAAGGTCTCATCCATGTTGCTTCTGTGTCCTTACCCACACTGGCTTTCCAAACCATGTGTAAAAGCTGCTATGAGGAGCATGGGCTGGTGCAAGGCAGTGTTATGCCAGGGTGCCTTAACAGTTTTCTGTCCAAAAAAAAAAGCAGAACATCTGAGTCGGTGCTCTAGCACTGTTCAGTTAATTGGACTTCTGGCATTGTTTCATTAATTAGTGATCTAGCCCTCTTTAATTAGTATACAGCCTTTTGTCCTTGTTTGCACAGGATCAGAATTAAGTATTTTGATGACAGAAGAATTTTCTGGGTGAGTAGAATATTTCAGGAGTGATGGGAAGCATAAGGGGTGGTAGCATGTGGGGTAGGATGGATGATGGGGAAAGATTCTGAGACTGTACAGGCAAATAAGGATATTTGGGTGGACTTGATGTGACTCAGTGCAAGTTACTGAGCACAGAAAGAAAATCATCTTTCGGGGAGCCCTTAAAGCACAAGCTGAATTCCAGACATACATATATATATACACTCACTTTAATGGTAAAAAAGTTTATCAGATTTAAAGTTGGTCCCATGAAATACAGACACTTAATCCACATTTACTGATGTTTCACATGGTGATGTTTGGTGGAAAGGGCAATGGACTGAACAGCACCCCACTTTAGCACACACTGGGACGTACACATTCATGAGAAATGCTGCCTGATAAATTTATAGGGCAGCTGAGGTGCAGGGAAGTTCTAATGCATGCAGAAACTCTAGTCTGAGAGCAATTTTTTGAACAAGTTTGATATACAGGCTGTCAGAGGCACATGGAGCACCAGAGCGTCTGACTCGTTAAAGGTACAAGATCAAGGGCTTTTTTACTTCCCAGGGGATAACAAGTAAAAGGGAAAGGGATAAACAAAACACAGGGACACAAGTCTGGTAGACAAGGGATAAAGAGGGTGGGGATGAAGAACAAAATCTCCAGACCAGAACTGATGGGCCACTAAGGAGCTACAGACTAAGCTTTGGAGGGAGCTAATTGGGAAGGTGCTACTGATAAAAAGGGAAAAAGAAGGTGAACTTGAGGATTCGGGGTATTCAAGGGGGATGTGCAGGACAAGTGGTTGGACTTAATGATCTTAGAGGTCTTTTCCAACCTTTATGATTCCATGATTCTCTGACTAGGAGGTAAGCAGGAGATCACACAGTAGGTTCCCACTGAGGGCATGCCAGGCTGGGCTCCAGCAGCTGGGCAGGAGAAATCCCAGGTCCTGGGGGTTCCTGGAGGTGTCAGGCCTTATATAATGTTCCTAACATAGACTACTGCATATGACAGAGTTCCTGGTTTTATTTAAAATCTTTCTGCACCATCTGGGGAGGTGATGGATTCAGGACTGCTTTGGCACATGTTCTACTCGGAGAGTAAACTAGTGCACAAGGCTCAGTGAATGGGGAGATGAGTAACAACAACCAATGCCCCACTTTTTTATCATCAGCAGCATCTGACAACACCCAGTTTACTTTTGCTAATGGTTTGACTTGAATTCTGGCCTTGGCATTCTGTTTTAAGTATCACATGGACTTGGGTCACTGTCAAAATAATTCAAATGCTTTCCTTCCAAGGAAATAGCAGCTTAGAGCATCTTCCAGCATCTAAAGGAGCTACAGGAGAGCTGGAGAGGGACTTCTGACAAGGACATGGAGTGGTGGGACAAGGGGAAATGGCTTCAGACTGACAGAGGGCATTAGATATTTAGGAAGAAATTTTTCCCTGTGAGGGTGGTGAGGCAGCAGCACAGCTGCGCATCTGAATTCCTACAGACAGAATCTCAATATAAATGAATTTATATATTAAATATTAAATCTATGTATTAAATCTTTATATTAGGGCAACATATTATTGACAAACTAGACGGAATAGATGAATCAAAAGTTCTTGTCACTAAACCCCCTGTGAAAGCTTTTCAGCTTGTCTGAGCACAGAGGATAGAAAAGGAAAACCATCTCCCCTGGTACAGACAATACAATTTTGTCTTGGGGTGACTTTGTGACGTTGTATCCCCTATCCTTGCTCTGTGCCCAGAAATTAATTTTGTGCCTTTTCTGTGCCTTTAAACTGAGCCTGAGAGGGGAGAGAGAAAAAAACTGAACAAACTTTTCAAAGCAGTTGTTTNGGCTCCTTTTCTCCGGAGAGAGAGACGGAGAGTTGAATTTTGTTTTCCTGGGACTTTGGTTTTTCCCTTTTTTTCTCTTCTGGACTGTTTGAACAACATCAGAACACCTCAGGAGAATTTCTTCCCCAAGGCCCAGAGGTGGGCCCAGGTCCTCACCGACGCAGCTCCGAGGAGGAGAGAGACCACACCTACAGAAGGACTCTGAAATCTTCCCAGGTTTCTCTCCACAGTGAGAGATTTCATTATTTAGCATTACTATTCCTTTCCTGTGTGTTTGTTGAATAAATAGTTTTTATCTCTTTCACTTTCCTTCGAGGAAAATTTTTTTCCCAAACCTGGTGGGGGGAAGGGTGATTGTAACCTGCCTTCTATCAGAGGATATTTTCCTCCAAATTTGTCCAAACTGGGACAAATTTTCAGGTATTTTTACAGCTGGGTGCTGTCAGTGTGACAGTGTTTCCTCAGTGCAGTACGCAGAATTTGGAAGGTTAGACTAATTATCCAAAACACTGCTCATCAAACCAAGGTCAAAGGGCTCCTTTAAGCAGCAAAACTTGCTACCTGCTTTAATATGCTTAATGATTGATGGTTAATTTTGAGCATTCATAAAGCTCCATTGAAATCATTAAGTGTTCGTTTGCAGCTCGTAATGAAATGTTTTGTTGGGTCAGACCACAGTGCTCAGTTAGTTGCAATTCCACACTGTTATTTCACAATATTGATTTGATTACACTGAAAAATCTAAAGAGAGGAGCAAAACATCAGTAATTCATACCATTTAAGCACCACACAGAACTGAAAGAAAAGTCTTGAGAAATAATGTCTTATTTATTTACTTCTAACAGCAGAGTAACTTTATTGTGCTCCAAATTCTGCAGCATCTTCAGTCCATAGCTCAATCTCCCATTTCAGTATTTAAGTAACCATTAAATTCATTATTTAAGTAAACATTGCACTAGAAAGGAGTTTACTGAAATCCATAGATCTCAGTCCCATAACTCTTAGGAGTTATGGGTGTGACTTTTCTACAAGAAAATAAATGGTATGCTTTAGAAAAATTACTCTGTGGAACATTATAAACACTCCTAACTCCACTGAAATGAAAGGAAAACTTTAGTACTAATGACATCAGAATCTTGTCCACTGTGCTTACTGGAAAAGTTCACTTTGACTTTAAGGAAAGAGGAAAAAGTACAAGATAAACAGCTTACATTCTGTCTCTGAGTCCTTACTCAACATGGAAAAAATAGTAAAAACATTCATATATAGTATTTTAATATGCTTATTAATTTAATGTCAGTGCTTTTCATTTAAAGTGAAAAAGAAAATGCTATTCACTGTGAAGAAAAAAGGTGGAAAAGCAAATCAGGAGCTTATGTGTAATTTGTAACAGGAAGGAATGTGCATGAAAAGATCTAAAGACTATTTAACCAATTTTTTCTCAATTTCTACAAGTAGACTGAGAGCTTTTTCTACATCTTTTCTGTCTGCAGCAGCCATTACATAGTATTCCTGTAATGTCTTTAGATGCTTTGGGCCCTCTTGCAAATAAGGACAAAACTCCTTCAATAACTTTTCTGCTGCTCTTACATCCTGTTGCCTCTCTTCATTCTATTTATCTCAATTACCGCAGGACTAAATTCTCAATGGCATTTCCCAGTTTCTCAAGTAGTGACTAATATAAAGCAAAATGCAGTTTTTGTCTATAAATCCTGACTGCCACACGTGTAAACAGGGTGGTTACGCATTTGGTTTTCTAATTATCTCATAAATCACACTGTGCCCCAGACTGGAAAGACATCACCTTAAACTGCTACAACCTGCACACCTGCTCTGTAGCTGATGCCATCCTATTCTTGCATCATGGAGGTTTCTGGAAGTGCTGCATTTTCCTTTATTTTTTAAAATGAAAAGATGTTAAAAAAAGAAAGGCTAGAAATTAATATTCTGTCTCTAAGTGGGTTGTCAGTATGTACATTTGTGCTTTTCCTGCATGTATATTCATGCACTCAAGACTGACAATTTTTTTGTCTCAGTTGTATGCTCAGGGAATAACATCAAGGCACCTTTCTCTTCCCTCCTCTCTTCTTTTGGACATCACCCATGCTGGTGTAAAAAGAAAGGCACACACCCTGCCATACCTGTTCTTATCAACATCAGAATTTCTGGAATAAAAAAACCCAACTCGTGGCCTCAAAGCGATGGATGTAGGAAAATACACACAAAAACATATCTGAAAGAACAAGATTTCAGCCAGTTTCAGGAGGTTCAACATAAAGAGCAGAAAAAGGCTGAGTGCCTCCACCTGTGGATGTGTGGATGTGGCTCAGTTTCCTCTGGTTGGTGTGGTTTAGCTGCAGTTTAGCAGTGTTTGCAGTGCCACATGTTCCAGCCAAACCAACCAGAGCCCCTGAGAAGACAGCAACTGAAGAACACCTGCACCTGGATGCACGGTGAAGTTATTTTTAGCTGAGGATCAGGATTTCCCTTGCTGGGAAGTTGCAGGTGTGCTCTCATCCAGCAGAAAAACCAGCACCAGCACATTGAACAGGGATGGCAGGGCCAGGGATAACAAGCCTGGCCTGAAACGAGTACAAGAAGGGCTGGAAGGAAGGACGGGGCTCTTGGACTCACTGGGTACCCCCAAACCAGAAGGAGCTCCTTGGCCAGACTAGGACCAGATGAATCCCTGCTGGCAAACCCCACTTGGCAAGGGTTGTGAGTGCACCAGCAGGTGCTGCAGCCCTGCCCTCCCAGCCCTGGGTGCTCAGCTGTCTGTGGAAACTGCTCCATTGGAGGAAATGCTAAATGAGAAGGAAAAGCACCTGAGAAGCCGCATCTGGGGCTGTACCCCGGGGCAGCTGCTCAGGTCCTTGCACTTGGTCCTGCTTGAGCTATGACGTTTAGGATGAAGTTCCCCATCCCTTCTTTCCCCACGCCCCATTTCACGGCCAGCACTTTAAATCAGCACTTTCATTGGTGTGTTTGGAGCTCTTGGAAAATGAGTTCCTTGCTGTTAAACTTGATGGTAAGTGCTCGCTGGCACAGAAGGTGGGAACCTTTGCAGTATCTTATCCGTTGCTTCACAGCAGTGGGATTACCTGTTACTGTGTGGGGTTGATGGACTTTCTCCATGTAGGCCCTTGTGGTATTCCCAAACATGACAAACTTTGAGCTTTCAGATCACTGGGACGAACCTTCCAACCAGGCAAAGAGGCAAACATGACTGTTAACTAGAGTAGCAAAGATAAGATGAAAGGCATTCTGATACATCCTTTCTCCACGTTTGCCATGGAGAAATAAAACCCCAGGAATTTGTACAAAGAGGGATATTCATGCTGATAAACTGATGCAGGGCTCAGGAGGGCTGCTACACTGACCAACTGCATGCTTGGCATCTTCAGCATCACCAATCCCAAACCAAAGGTTTAATCCAGATGCTTAGTTGGCTCGAAGGGAACTTTTCCACACATATCTTCAGACCCAAATCTCTTTCTCCACCAAGAACTAAACTTTACCAGAGCCAAGGGCTTGGCATTTCTTTTTGCTGCCTGTGTTGTGAAACTGTTTGCACAATTCCTGGTGTGGTTTTGCCCCATGTCAGCCACCACAGTCCCAGACAATACTTGGTCACATTTTAGTACATAATATGGGCCAGGAATGATTCCAGTGGGCAACTGGGTTGCACACAGTCTTGTTTAGAGATAGAAGAGTTTAACCACATGGATGCGAGATGTGTCTTGCCAGCTGGATTCAGGAATCAATAATGTGTGTCGCCCATTTGGTTACTAATAGAGTCAGAATGATTTTTTTCATCTGCTGAAACCCTGTTCAGACTCCTCCTTTGTTAGGCTGGTGCTGATGCAAAGTGTTGCAATTAATCTTTTCACCCTCAAAGTGTGTGATGAGCAATATCACCTTTTAAAAAAGTCTGGATGCTGCAAAGCAGTTAAGCAACAGAGCTCTCTACTCATGGTCATGGTTCTGACCCATGGTAAACAACATAAACAACCTGACTGAGACCAGAAGACAGTAAACCAATATCCTAATGAGGATTTCCAAGGCAAACTTTAACAGCAGTTTTTGAATCACTGTGTCCAAGTTCCTCAAATCCTCAGTGGTTTCCCAGCCTCCTCTATTCTTTAATAGTAGCAAAAAGCTGTTAGGAACTCTGCACTTAAATGTTTTTAGATGGGTTTTGATATTTCAGGGTAAGATGTTCACCTGCAGCCATGGCAGGTCCTGATTGGAATATGCCTCCTGCCCTGACAAATCCAAGGCAAAGGACTGCAGGAGAACTGAATTGTGCAGCTCCAGGGCAGGATGCTGAACACTTACGGGTCTGGGGTGACAGAGCTGACAGCTTTGCACTGAATATGTGCTGATGCAGAAAGGTGGGAATGGAAAGGAGAGAGAAGATTGCTTTGACACCTGGATCAAGAGCTCAAAATGCCTGTTTTGGTGCTAAAGGCCATGGCAAGATCGTCAAGGACAAAGCACAGGGTACTGCCAGTACTGCCAGCTTCTAAAAGGTTCATGCTGCTCTTGAACTGCTCACGGTGACTGAAGCAAGGAGAACAGTGTCAGCTTTAAAGGAGTTAAGGATGTGGTGGCACATTGTGTTCTCCCTGGAGATTAACAGGATAACTCCTTGAAGTGGTGAATCAAATTAGTCCTTTTCAAAGTGTCAGAACTTGGTTCAAGCACTGAAAAAAGACCACACAAACGAGTTCTGTACTTCAGAGTTAAATTAAAATGCACAGGAAAACCTCAGGATAGCAGCCAACCTTCCTTACAGACAGCCCTGCATGTACAAGTCTTGGATTTGATAAAGACGAGGCTTGGGAATGTAGTCTTATACCAAACAATGGAAGGAGTGGTTGAGCTCACCAGAGCAGAAAAATCACTTCCAGAAGTTATAAACAATCTGTCAGAGAAGTTGTGGTCCTGTGCCATGTGAAGAGCCAAAGCCCCAGAGGATCTGGACGAATCTGAATCATACTGTTCATAGCTCTCAGTCCTTTCCGGCTTTCCCAAATTATCCCAGAGCTTGACTAAATTGACCCTGTACCTATCTGGAAAAAGCAGAGACTGACCAAACTTCTCAATGTGAAGTTTCCATATTTACCTATATAAAGAACCATGAAATAGAAAAGTTGTTTTACAAAAAAGAGAATTTTTGAAATATTTGCAGTAAGCATAGATCTGCATATAAATTTATAAACAATAAGTGGATGGTTTTCTTTCAGATAGATATCTAACTTTTTATAATATACTGATGAATGTACAGGTTTTCTCATACATATGCCATCCTTCATGTGCCATTTATAGCTTCACAGTTCTTACAGTTTTACAGATCATGTGTTCGCCAGTTCTGATGCACAGATTAATGCAAAATCAAGCACTTTAAAAAGAGACAAATCAGGCACCAAGCACAAAGTCTGCCAAGGAAGAAGTCAGCCTCGGAGGAAAATGAGTTTGTTTACTTTTCCCCAAGTACCACAACTCTTGCATTGAATCATGACAGCTTAAGTGCCTTGTTTCTGATTATATGCTTAGCCAAGGAGTGCTGCTGCAATTAATGAAGTACTTCTGTCAGGCACTAAATAAATTTAAACTCTGTCAATGGCATGTGTTGCTGGAAAGCTGCCAGTTCAAATCTCTCCCTGGGATACAAATGACTGCGTTTCTCTAAACTTCTCCCTTAAACCTCCAAGCTGATGCTCCCGCTCTCACCCTGAAATCGCGGCAAACCCCTGAGTTCTGCTAAAGGCACAAAGCTCCCTTTGTTGAGCAAGAGAATCGATGGGTCGTGCCAGGTGTTAACTGAGCTGCTTGACGCCATTCACAGAGAGACACCTGCACTGCGGTGGTGATGACAAATAAAATCAAGAGCAGTGTTGATAAAGAGCAGCATTTCCTTTAACAGCCGTGCTCCGGAAGGAACAATCCCTCCGAGCAGACGGGGAGGATAATTTATCTACCTGAGGAGTGCGGAGCATCAGCGCACTGGCTACGTGGCTCTCCAGCTCAGAAGTGATGACCAGCTGTGCCAGGGGTAATGTTACCGGCACGGCTGAGCTGCTCTAACAGCTTGTTGCTGCGAAAAGAAGTGACATGTTATCACTCTATTCCTGGCAACAGAACCCTCACTTGCCTTGAGCTCTGGAACCTTTCCTCTCATGGGGTGAAATGGTTTGATTCACTAAGCCAGGGAAAATGTATTCCTATTTTTGCTGGTCGTTCCCCTGTTGTTTCAGAAAGCTGAACCAGGTGCAGAATTAAAGAGGCAGGTGAGACCCTGCGGCAAGAATTAAGGCTGGAGGAGGAGCAGGACCTTCCCATCTCAGTGCAGCCAGTTCTTGAGGGGTAGCTGGATTTGTACTGCACATCAATGCTCAGAAGTAAAAAAACTGCACATCTAAATAATGAACATTTTACTGTGCTTTTCATCCAGTGTTGGGGTGCACTATGAGCTGGATGGGAGACAGCCCCTGAGGATCAGAGAGAGGGCCTCTTTCCTGGGCCCGGAGGTGACCCTGGGAGTGCATCCAGGTCACCGGGGATGGACTGAGAGAGGATTGTGTGTTTATGGACAGACTGGGCCTGTGAGAAGTGTTCATTGTAGTTTGTGGCCTTATAGGGCATTGTTTGCCTATTACCATCATAGGTAAAATCTGTGCAATGCCCCAGGTGATTGGGGGACACTGTGGTGAACATCTTTGCTGTTTATATGATGTGATATCCTGTTGGGTGCTGGGATTTAGGGAATTCTGACTGCGCAATAAACGGCTTTGCATTCTTCCACCGGATGAGCAAGGTCCTTGCTCAAGCATCATTACTGCAAAAATCCAGTGCTGCAGGCACAGTCCTGTGCAGGATGGAAGATCTGTGCCATCCACTCTCACACATCCCAGGCCTGTAGAAACCCACCCTGAGCAAACACCCCTACAATCACCAAAGATGGGAACAAATTCCAGCTACAAACAATCTGGGTTACAAACTGAGCCTTAGAGCAGTCACACAAACTGCACAGAGGTGTTGCTCTGAAAATCCCAAATCCACAAATATTCCTTTGCATGCCTTACCAGCAATAGAGTCCTTTGAAGTAGTTATAGCCAGATTCCAAAATTTATCTTCAACATGCCAAAGAACTTATTTTAAAATTTTAATTATTTTTTCTAGTTTTATTAAGGTTACTACTTCTCAGCAATTTTAATATTTCCAGCGCTGAAAAGTTACCTAAAAATTATAAAGCATTAAAATACATTTTATCTCTACCTTACAATAACTCAGAAGATATCAGATCTGGAAAAATTTAAATATTGACTTAAATCATGCAGACTTAATTTTGTTTTGTTTTGTGCCTGTGATTAATCAGATAGAGCAATGCTGTTTATCTCTTGGGAAGAGGGTAAGGTTTTTAAAAGAAATAATGGCAAAGTCACAGAGCCAAGAGGAATTCAGATGCTGCTGACATCTCCAGGTTCCAGAAGCAGAAAGCTCTTCCAAACCTGTCAGATCTATTAATTCTCCATGTCACACTACAGACACTCCTGTGAAATCCTCGATTTTACCCAGAAGGGGAAAATTTTGTAGGTGAAATTAAGAAAACAGAGTTTTCATATTTTCATGAGTTGTTTTTTTTAAAACTTGGAGTGGAAATCTGAATAAAATCAAAATTTTTAAGCTTATTTAACATCATATACCTATGAATTTTCTACAACATTCTGGTAAAGGTTTATTGCCTGTTCATATTTCTGTTTCCTGAACATGAGATCTCTCCTCATCTAGAAGACAAAACCTTGTGAAAATAAAAGGAGATGCACAAATAAAAAGCCCTACACATGAACTGGCATTAAACAATATTCCAACAAATTTGCTTACTTTAAATACTATCAGAATAGGTAACAAAAGAACTAATATTACCATCCCCAAAAGCATGTAGAACATTTCCCTTGTTTAGGAAGAGTTCCAAACCCATCATTAGATGTCACACAGGAGAGGATGGATGTATCAGTGTCACCACTTTGGTGACAATTACCCACAAAACCCAAACATGTCTTCTATTTTCAGGTGTGTGTATTGAGCAAATATTTTTTCTGGCCTACAGAGACAGTATTTAGGGGATACAGATCTCTCATTTTCATAATTTTATTTCTTTACTCCTTTTCTCTGACTTTCTCTGGAAAAAAATTTAGCGATGCCAACCTATCTCATGGAGCAATTTCCTGCTTTGTGCTTTTATGTAAAAACAGAGTGCTGGTGTGTAGACTGGAGAAACTGTTATTGCATCTTGACAATCCATCACCCAAATTAAAATAAGCCAACTTCATTATTGTCTGAGAAAATAACAAGTAATTAAAAATGAAGTATTTAGATAACAATTGTAATAAGTATCGAGAGCCTCTTATTTTCCTTCTACTGAGTTCTATCATAAAAGAAACAGAGCAGATCAATTTTTTCCCAAAACAATTTCAATCTAGTTTTATAATTAAATCAAAGATAGATTTCCCCATTAGCACAACTATTGCAGTATCTGAGTAATTATGAGTAATCAGCCAAGGGTATTCTTCACTGATTTTTCTTGTGCATCATTAATTATCTGAAGTGACAGGCCTAACATAATTTCTATCATGAATAAACAAGTAGAGGAAACACGGAGGAAGTCAAGTACAAATAACAAGGAGATGGCCTCTCTTTGAAAATCAGAGCAATCCTGCAAAATGTTAATGGCTGTTCTATTTAAATGAAGCTGCAAGACATTAAAGCTTGTGATATGTTGCATATCATTAATTCTCAGTAAAATGTAGATGGAATTCATACTTAATTCAATGCAATTTTCTGCCAGTTAATGGCCCTGAGAATCAAACATTCACAAATGTAAATGGGAGTTTTTCCAAACCAATACTTCATGGGCTTTAAGAACTGGCTTTTACTGTGGGTAGAAAACTATCCTTGAGCAATTTTCCTTTCTGTTGAGTGCGACCTTATTTTTATATTTGTAATATGATGCTCTCTTCTGATGATTTACTGTACTACATATGAATGAAATAAAATATTTTTCAATTTGATACATTTTATTTAATGGATAAATAAGTACAAAAATTGCAAACGTGGCTGGATTTCCTTTTATGTTCATGTTCCTTTTTGGTTGTTATTCCATTTCAATGTCAGAAATACAATTTAAAAATTCCACCATGATAATTCCATGGTTTTGAAAAATTAAGCAATATTTCCTTTTCTATATTTTTGAGGATGTGACACCAAAAGAACAATTTCTCTCACCTTGTGTAGTGAGATGCCAATTGAGATTTTAAAAAATACTTTCTTTACAATCTGTTGGAGTAGAGGTTAATGCATCTTTATAGCTTTCAGCAGCTTGTACATGGTCCTGGTGCTGATGGTGCTGGACATGAATCAGTGCTGCCAAATTCTGCTGGGAAGAAATTGGTCCTTCGAAGGTTCAGGGTTCCGTGTCCTCTGCTGTGTTTCATGAACCTGCAGCAACGATGAAGAGCGCAAGAAAATGAAGTAACCATCACAACAATTTCTGGAAGTTTTTCGGAGCAGTTTCATTTGTGTCTGTGTGTCCTTCGGAAGGGAAGGGAACCTTGTGATTGCCTTTTTCTGGTCCAAACCAGAGGACTGAAGTCAGTGACTGGCTGGAAAGCAGCTCTGCCGAAGAGGATCTGGGAGTCCTGGTGAACAACAAATTGGACATGAGTCAGGGAGCCCCTGTAGCAAATAAAGCCAACCATGCCTTGGGCTGGATCAGCTGGGTTGTAGCCAGCAGGTCAAGGGAAGAAATTCCCACTCTGTGCTCAGCAGCTGTTGGACAGAATTCCTGCAGAACTGCGCCCAGGTCTGGGCACCCCAGTGCAGGGGAAAACATTCATCTACTGGAACAAGTCCAGTAAAGCTACAATCATCATAAAGGGGCTGGAGCCTAAGGAGTTAATCAGCTCAGACTCTTTAGAGTGCCCTGGGAGTGACTCAGCCACTTGAGCATTGTCTCACAAAGCCTTTGAAGTGCCCTTCCAAGGAAGAGTGCCTGACACATCACTGCCCTGGAGAGCTGGCTCTCGGCAGTCTGGACCAGGTGACCTCCGAGGTCTCTTCCAACCTCAACCATTCCATGGGAGACCCCTTCACTCCCGAAGCCCTGAGGTGACTTATCCCAAAGCCCCAGTTATTCCAGTGTGCTGCTGGCTGCGTTACTGACTGCTACCAACCCAGCTGAGCTGTCCCTGCATCCAGCAGCGCTGCTTCAATGCTGGAACATTCCCAAGAGCTCTGTTTGCACAGGAAATACCTTTGCCTACCAACCCGAGCAGCTCTGATAGCACTGGAACGGTGGTACGGTAAAGGAGACAAAAGAATGAGCTGTGTAGTCTCTGCAAGTCTTAGTAATAAGCAAAATCAGACTGTTAAAACTCATATTATGCTCCATACAACTGTACGGAATGCAGGTGCACTCTAGAGATTTGGAAGCACCACATCTTCCTCTACCATCAATACCTTATTTATATGAAATGGAAATTCTCTTTTGTGAATACAAGAGGCTTGAAACACACTAGTACAACACAGTCCACAAAACTGGATACAGCTGAATCTTTCCCCCTGCCTGGCAACTCTTAAATGAAAAGAATTATCTTTATTTATGCTTCTCCAAGGTTAAAACATTCACTGCTTTACAAGTTCTGAAGGGTGATACAGTTAACAAGGTGATGATCATTTAAATTGTTTATGTATGATGCAAATATGAAAATGTTGACTAATCACTGTTAGAATTCCCATTCACGAGCATCCTGTGCCTGCCTTCCAAGAGGTATAAATAAATGTGACTGAAGATCGTGACAGATTTATTAATATTTGCCAGTGAAGTGGATAATCCTGTTGGATACATAATTGTTCAGGATTAAATTCAATTGTTCACACGATAAAGGTCCTGCACATCATCTGCACAAGTGGAAGATGAAATAAATCTCCTTAAGAAAATGTAAATTAAACTGGTTTGATCTATGAGGTGCTCTTCCTTTTGATTTTGAGTAATGACTTTCTGTAAACATTATTGTCCTCACTAATGTTTAGTTCCTACTCCCAATTATTTTGACCAAAACATTGTTTAGGGTCAGCTTCTTTGATAATCTTGAAATTTATTATAGGCCTATTACTACGCAAATATTTTGCATTGATAATGAGGGAAGAACTAATATTCTGTTAATATTTTTCATCATTCTTAACTAATTAAACTCATTCACAGAATTTCCTCTGCATTGCAAGCTTACTTCTGAAGCTTGCTGATTTTAGACAGTCAATATTTGAAAACATTAATCCTTTGAGATTTTGAATGGTTGTTCCTTTATTCCTTTCTTTCTGGTGAGTTCTACAGTAAAACAGTTCTGAAAGAGGCCAAAGATCTTTATTCACACTACATAGTCCTTCTCCTATACTGAAAAATTACTTGTACAGCAGCCTTGACAAATGTTTAATAACAGCTACAGCCAAGAATTGCCTGAAATTTTCTCCACTGACTTAAAAAAGAAACCTACAACTAACTCAGCTGCAGCTTTTTATACTGTATCTACATAACTAAATGTAGAGAAGTCAGCACACATCTCACATTTACATAGGAACGTTTAGAAAAGACTGATACTTTAAAAAAGAATGGTACAGGCAAGCTGTAATTGCTAAGCACACAAAGAGCTTTGAAAAATAAGCATTTAAAGTGTTCAGTTCTCTGCAGGATCTGCCAGTTCTGGATTACATTGTTTTAGTTCCATTGCCATGAATGATAAATGACATTTCCTTCAAAATTCAGTATCTGCAAAAGCAAAGACCCGATGCGGATATCATTGTGTGGAAATGCCATAACACTGCAGTATTTGTAGTGGCTTAAAGCCCTGCAACAACCACAATATATTTCTGATGACCTGCCAGTTGTTATGGTTTTAACCTTGCATTACCAATTAGCTGGTTTTTATCAGGGACTGACGTCACTATAATAGGAAAATCCTCTGTTGACAAACTGTTTGGGAGAATACCTAAAATATTAATCCTAGCTATTTATGAACAGTAATACAATCCTATTTCCACTGTCTGATACACAATTAACAGAATAAATATTTAAAAAGTAAAATTTCAAAAAGTATTTGCTGAGAAATCTGACAACATTTTTCATCCACCATTTATGGATTTACCAGTTTTGATACATGAAGATGCCACCTTTGTTTAGTGTCACATGGGACCAAAAAGTCTCCTATGGCTGTTTTCAGAAACTCTTTTAAATGCAGAAACTTAAACTTTTAAATGCAGACTGTTTCCTGTACAGCACAACTAATGAGGAAAGAATAATCACAGAAAAAAAAAAACACAGGGAGAAGAGGCTGGAAAATCTTCCTAAAGTCCTTGCATCTTTTTGCACTAGGTGGGGATTTGCCTCTTGGTGGAACAGTCAGTAAGACCTGTTCAGAAAGCTCTTTGATTCCAGCCTCCTTGCCTCTGGCATATAATGACATCAAAGCAATTCCAAAGCTACAACCAAATGAAAGTAGACACAATAAAACAGTGTTGACCCCAAAGATTATTTTATTTTCCCTCCGTAGAAACAAATAAACATTATTCCTCATCTGAAAAAGTTTTTGAATAATACAGAAATATTCACCAAAAAAAAAAAAAATCAATGAATTATCCCAGATTTTATAGTAAACAAGAAGTGTAATCTAGATAATTATAAACTTAGGTACAGTATGCATTAGTTTTTACATATTTATACTTATTCATATTTGGCTAAAAGTCTAATGATCTCATTTTACTTTTTAAATAGTGAGGCCTTCTGCCTTGCTGTGGATGAAGTGCCATTGATGCACTCCCTCTAAGATCCAGGAGACATTTCCAGCCTTCTGTCGAGTCCTTCATAATTTTTATCCATTAGCTATAAAAACATTCCTGCATAATATAATTAATTATCCATGCATTCTTCCAGTTTCTTTGATTTTCCAGCTCTAAACCAGCTTCACAATCTAAAACCTAAAATATTCAAATTCCAAAGACTAAACCAAAAATGTGCTAAATGGGTAAAATTTGGAAAAGTGATGTAACAGCAACAACATTTGAACGAAATAAAACCCTTCCTAATGCTTGAAACACACATGCAGGGCTCCTCAGACCGTGGTGCTGAAACCAAAGTTCCTCAACATTTGCCAGATTGGAAAGCAGAGCAGTAAGGTTTCTCTTTCAGAAAGCACATTTTTAAAAAATTAAATATTTTTGCAAAATGTCACATTGAATATATAACATATATATTCATATACACATTATATGTATAATTCTCCACTGACAGACCTTTGTTTTCCTAAAATTTGTCACCTCTAATCAAATAAACAACTTTCTTCTCTAGTGTCTGAAACAGATTTGTGCTGATGCTCTAGAAACACCCATGCAACCACTTAAAGCAAATTTTCAGTGCAGCACAGAATCATCCTCAAGGGAGCTACATGAAAATAAAGCTTGATTTCTCCCCGTGAGAAGACACCATGTGTCACTACAAATCCTGCTATGCAGTGCTGCTCTTTGGTAATTTATTGGAGTCTCTGGGCTCCGGGTAAGCTGACAAATTTAATATGGAAGTGCTGCTCAAGTGTTGAATAAATATGAGCTAAAGTATTTTTCCAAACAAACAAAACTGCTGCAAACAAGTGGCCCAGGGCAGATTAGATTTTTTTTTGAAGTAATTTATTGACAACAGCACTATTTTTGGTACCAGTTTCTTTGGTAAATTAGATAAAATAATAATTAAAACATGCTTACATTTACCAAATCACCCCCAGATTTCTTTCATTCTACAAGTCCTAATTTAACCTGCAGAGGTGGATGAAACGCTGGACTAATGGATCACCAAGTTTCAGACTGTTGACAGTTGTGACAAGCAAAATGTGAAAGCACACGTTAAAAAAAAAGACCACCTTATCTATGTTTTTACACCTTTTGTCATCTCTTTGCGTATCTCTCTTTCCAGGCTTTTAGATTATGAGGAAAACCAATGTTTGGTTTTTTCGATAAGTCTTTGGATGATCTTTCAGTGATCGTTCACTCCCATCATTTATTTCTTATATTTTAGCCACTCATTGAAATGAATATAACTCAAAGCATTGCTGCTTGGTTTCCTTAAAAAAAACTTGATAATGCTTTGATGAGGGAGTCTGTGAAATCCAAGCAAGCAGATCGCTCTCTTCCGTGTATTTCCAGACATGTGAGACAGGACAGCCCTTTGTCAGGGCCGTGTTGGCTCTTCCCAAGGTTGTCATACTCAGGTACCCACTAAAACTGTTATTTGTTGTAGTTTCTATTACTTTATTAAGGCTTACAGACCTCCTCTTCAGATCTCTGCCAGAATTCCTTTTTAGAAATTGTGTGTTTGGCACTTCCCAGTCCCCTGCGGCCAAAGTGCTTTGAGCAAACGGTACAAAACACATATTTGTGGTGTGCCAGCTCCTTCCCCTGTTCCTCCAGAAAGGTGGGGCAAGTACCACCTATTCCTGCCAATTTACTCCTTGTTTTCTCTGTTCATGGGCGCTTTCACCTCCACCTTAGCACAAGACAATGCAAAGAAAGGTTTGGGAATGGAAACCTCTTCACTGCCTTCTGTGATAAACACAAATGCGGAGAATTCCTCTAGATTTTCCTTTTCTTTTTTCTTTTTCTTTTTTTTTTTAATGGTCTTGTATTTCCTAATTTAGCACTGGGATCAGACTCTCTCCTCTGGCATCTACTTTTGGTACGTCTGAAGAGAGGCTTCTCATTCCTGCTGTTTGCAGAAATACAATTACACGGCCAGCACTGCAGCTCCTCATTGGCTCACCTGTTACAAAAAGCATCCTGAAGAAAAGCAGTTTAATACAAAATACAACTATGAGATCAGGTTCCCAAATATACACAGCAAAAAACCCCGCAGATGAATGTTAGGCATAATTTTATTTTTTTTTCTGAATACTTTTACTTCCCATCTGCTCAATGAACGTGAGGCATGGATCTGCAGTCACAGCTTAGAGACAACTCCAGGGAAAAGTTACTTAAAAATGCTTCCGAGAATATCCTGTGCTTTCTTTGGATAAATATGAACCAATGTGTGTGGGTTTTCATGCATAAATAGCTCCTGAAGAGACAGGGAATGCAAGAATTTCACTCGGAAGCAAAGGCAGAGGATGAAAAAAGCAGCTTTTTTTTTTTTTCTCTCTTCTGTTTTTATGCATCACACTTGAACCACAGAGATTATGTGGATGGATACTTTGGAAAAATGAGATCTTGGAGGTGAGAGCAGTACTGCCACGGAGTTTTAATGAAACCAATACTTTTATACGGAAATGAAAATGCTCATGCAGAAAATATAACTAGAATTTAAACTATATTAATATAATAACAATTCAAATTAACTCTGCTACTTCGAAAACTTTCAGAAATTTTCCATTCGTGAGTTAAGGCAGAAGCAGAAGAATTCATCCTAAATAGAACACAGTGGAGCAGGAATGAAATTTCAGGGGGTTGGAAATACCACAACTTCTGAATGATCACGTACACCTTGGAAAACAGCAACATTGGACTATTGATTTGCTTCTTCAGCTATTAATGCTAAAATTTGTCTCAGCTGGTAGAAACACTGTTCTTGAGCACAATTCTGTGCCTATGGAGAGGAACAGAAACACAATATTGGTAAAAAAATTAGCAATAATCTCTGTCTGGATTATACTAACAGGGGAAAAATTTTTAAGGGCTGTTAAAATGAGAACAATAGTGGGCAGGTTTTGGGTTTTTTTCCATAGTCTTAAGCTGTGCCAGGGGAGTTTTAGGTTGGACATTAGGAGGAATTTCTTCACTGAAAGGGTGATTAGATACTGGGATGGGCTGCCCAGGGAGGTGGTGGAGCCACCGTCCCTGGAGGTGTTTGGGGGAGGACTGGATGTGGCACTCAGTGCCATGGTCCGTCGCCACGGTGATGTCCGTTGATAGGTTGGATTCAGCGTTCCCAGAGCTCTTTTCCAACCCAAATAATTCCGCGGTTCAGCGATTTTGTGCTTCTGGGAATTCAGCGCTGGCCCCGCCCCTTGGCTCTGACCCCGCCCCCTCGGCAGTGACCACGCCCCCAACCATGACCACGCCCCTTCTCCGCCCCCCGCAGCAACGCCTCGCTTCTCCC
>VZTI01004420.1:356639-402519 GCA_013397865.1 Struthidea cinerea
CGGGGCGGCCGCGCCGCTCCCGGTACCAGCGGGTGCCCATCCCGGCGGCTGCAGCGGGCTCGAGGCGGAGACTTGGGTGCTGAACAGCCCGGGGGAGCCTGTAGGGCTGCTCCCGGGGAGCTTGAAGTAGTTTAAGAGTAGAACAGCCCTTCTTCCCTCCCTGCTCCCCTCCTTTTCTCGCTGCCCCCCTCCCGGTGCCCCTTCTCTTTCTGCTCCCTTCCATCTCTCCCTGTTCTCTCTCTCTGCTCTTCTCCTTCTCTCCCTGTTCTTCTCTCTACTTATTCCCCTTCTTCCCTCCCTGCTCCCCCTCCATTCCCTACTCCCTTCTCTGGGGATCTTCACAGTATCTTGTTAGGGGGTTAATTCCCGCTCCAGCGGTGTTTTCCTCCGTGGCTGCCTCTCCCACATGTAGATGCAAGTTTGTTGTAACTGCTCTCTTTAGCAGATTCTCTGCACGTACAGTGGTGTAAATGCTTATCTGGAAGTTTAAGGATGGGCAGAGGTGTTGCGGATAACAGCTGTTGCATGAGTTATCGTTTCTTTTCGTGGGTATTTTCCCTCCCTGGAATAAGAATGGGAGCTTTACTGCCACGTGCTGCTTTCCACTTCATCTGCATTCTGTGTTTCTCAGCATCAGTATAAAGCTGCCTGTTTGCTATTGATGGAGTTCAGGGTTGTGATGAAAGTTAATACTTGTACTCCAGCTGTGGTTACAGTGCTCAGTCTTCACTGTTTAATAATAAAGCATGATTTTTATTCTTATTTTTTGCTTTAGAAGCTTTTGCTGGAGCAACTATGCTATTAAATATATTTTATAACTTTTATACACGGTTCTGCCAGCAAAAGCCCCAATACCAGTACAACTTTACCTATTAAAAAAAAGTAAAAGTACATATCTAGCATTTTGGTCACACCAGACCAAATATAGGATGTAGCAATGAACTTCCTTTAGATGATGCGTGGGTTGTAATTCTGTGCTTAAATTGTGAGGTGGCCCTCAGGAGTCAAATATACCCGAGGTTAAGGGCTTCTGAGTTAACAAAAAATGAAGTTAAGAGCAAACTGTCAGTAGGTTTGTAGTGACTCCTTAACACTATCTTGCTTTGTCAGTTTCCCTTGAAGTGGGTGGACTCCCATGTAATCTGTGAACTTCTGGTGGGGTTTTTCCTGGTATGAATGTGTTTTAATGAGTATTCTCTATATTTATGACATCTCTTCTATGACAACTTTGGTTATAATGAAATTGAGATGTCCCAATTCTGATTTCTTAGGAATCTTTCGTAAGTGGTGGCAGTTTTCTTGACCAGAACTTGTGGGCAGGCATGTGTTTGTAGTACTCTTCTGTAAGTGTTCCTGTTCCAATGGGCTGAAAATGTGGGAACCCAACTGTCAGTTGTGTTGATGGAAAAATGGCTCTGATGCAAGCGGGGACTCTCACTGTGCTCAGGTTGTTAGAATCATGGCAGAAAATCCTGAAGCAGCATGTTGAAAACCAAGCCTTTCTCCAGAGCATTCAGTATTTAATAATTCCAGGCTGTGAACTCTGAATCACAGCATTTGTGTCTGATATGGGTTTCAAAACCTGCTTTTTACAGCTTGATTTGGACAGCTGTTGTTCATAGTTTTATAAAAGTGAGGTCCTAATTATGGACTGCTTCTTGAGGGCGGTCATTTGGTGCCTTATCTCTGGCTCAACTCAAAAGTAAATATTGAATCAAGTGGAAAGATTAACACTTTCCCTTACGTAACTGGAGAGCGATGTAGAATAACAATAAAATATATGTTCTGCAGGTTCAAGAAAACTCCCCAGCCCAACAAGGAGGACTGGAACCTTTCTTTGACTTCATCATTGCCATAGGACACACGAGGCTGGTAAGTCTCAAATGGTTTCAGTGTTGTTTTTTTCCACCCTACATGAAATGTGGGCACTCTAGTGATGAAATGTAAAACCCAAAACTGTCACAAGCAGTGAAACTTTTCACATTGGACATTAAAAGTAGAGTAATACTTGCAGGTGTTCAGAGTCTCTTTGGCTAGATCCACATTTGAGGAAGAGGTTTTGTTTATGCCTTTACTCACCTTAACTTCTTAACAGGTTAACACAATGTTTATGTTATTGCTCATTCATACATATTTTCTACCACAAGGTGAATACTGAACTGGTGAGTCAATAATCAGAGCTCAACATTTGTTTAAACAAACTTCTTTCAACATTTGATAAAACATGAAAAAGAATCATAGCCTGTCTACTTATACTTTTGAGACCAAGAATACTGTTCCTGGGTGTTGAGTTATGAGAGAAGAGTTGAGTTTTGGTTTGATGGGGGTTTTTTGGGTTTTGTTACTTTATTTAAAAGGCTCGGGGCTTTGCCTGGTATGCTCCACCCTAACCACACACAAGCTGAATTCATTAATTTTGTCTTGGTTTTATGAGTGGAGATGTCTTTTTTGGAAGTGATCATTATAAGGGCAGATTTTGGGGGAAGATCATTTAATCTTCTAACATGACAGAAATGAAGATATTATTTCACAGTCAGTTTGCAGTGACTTTGAAGGGCTGTTGAAGAGGGATGGGGCTCAGAGACATGAAGTGAAATGTTGCTGCTCATTGTTAGACTACACAGTTGGCATCTGATACTGCTGGTATTATTTAATAGCAGTTGTGAAGGACAGGAATGCCAGTGATGAAATGGAATAATAGGAAGTATTTATGGAAAGGGACGTGTGTTGACAGAACTGACTGCTTTCTAGTAAAAGAAAATGGAACTGTGTTTGTGAACCACAGAGCCTAAACTTTGATGGTTTTGGTTCTTTGTATTCAAATTCTGTCACAGATGTGATGTGTTACAGGTGCAATTGGAAATAATGCTAATCCTGTATCTCTGCTCTACAGAACAAGGAAAACAATATGTTGAAAGACCTGCTGAAGGCAAATGCTGAGAAGGCAGTGAAGCTGGAGGTGTATAACATCAAAACAATGAAAATACGAGAGGTGGAGGTGATCCCCAGTAACATGTGGGGAGGACAAGGCCTCCTTGGGGCCAGCGTGAGGTTCTGCAGCTTCCAGGGAGCCAATGAGCACGTCTGGCATGTTCTGGTGAGGAGCAGCTCTTGGGTGGCTTTTTGTTCATGTAATCTTGTTTTACAGTGCAATGTTTAGCAGTAACTGTTATGTAAAGTGCAGTGCTGCAGTCACACAGAGGAAGGGAACACAGCCCTGAAGGTTTGTCTGAGCTGTTTGAGTAGGGACAAGGAGTGGGTGGTGTTAGTGTTGCCAGTGACAGTGACAAAAATAACTCCATCCCAACTGGACTAAACAGTGTAGGTGCGAAGGGTTTTTTCATTTTATGTTGAAGAATCAATGGCAAAAACAAAAAGATTCCGGTCTGATTGGTGTCTCTGTGTTGGCTAAACTTCATTAAATCAATATTAATGTTACAAAAAGCACCACAAAATAGCTGAAAGAGTAGAACTGAATAGGAAAGAATGTTTATGTTTCTGGTTGTTTAAGTAAATGCAATCTCTCACCATCTTCAGAGAATGTTACTTTAAATTGGTAACATCCTCAGGATATCACACATAGATGTAGACTATTCAAGAACTTTTTTATCCCATTAACAAAATGTTCTTTCCTTCTTTGCTCTGGAAGTTAGCTTTTCTTTTGGATCTTGGTAGTTTATCCTGCTGTGGGTGCAGATGACTCGTGTCATTCTTTCACAGGATGTTGAGCCTTCATCTCCTGCAGCTCTGGCTGGTCTCCAGCCATACACTGACTACGTTGTTGGATCCGATCAGATTCTCCAGGAGGTAGGGTGCATGTTCCTTCCAGTGGGGAGTGATTATCTTTGTGCCTGCCAAGTCTATGTTGTAGGATTTGTTTTTTTTATAAATCTAATCAAATGTATGGGGTTGGTGTTGGGGGATTTTGGAAGGTTGATTTTATGACAGAAGCTTTATTGTTAAGGTAAACATTATCTTTCTTTTTACTGTGACAATAAAAAGAAGTTGCCACTAAAGATCAAACTACATTGGTGATTTTTCTGTCTCTGGGTGTTTAATATCTCACATTGAGTAAATAACTGTGTAAAATGTTGACTTGCACATTTGGGTTTATTAACTACTATTTTCTTTTATTTTTTTCATAGTCAGAGGATTTCTTTTCCCTGATTGAATCCCATGAGGGGAAGCCACTGAAGCTGATGGTTTATAACACTGAAGCAGATTCCATCCGAGAGGTAGTTGTGACTCCCAATGGAGCTTGGGGTGGAGAAGGAAGGTACTGATCTCTGTTGATGACAGGTTATACACTTGCTGTAAATGAGCACCTGTTAGGAGTATTACTCTTATCAATTATTGGTGTTTCCGATTTAAGCCTTGTTTCCTCACACTTGTCACACAAAACTGTTAATCTTTCCATAAAAAAAATTAGCTTAGAACTAGGAATTGGGCATATTCTGGATCTAATCCTTTTTGAGTTGAATCAAATGGCAAAACCCCTGAGCTGAGTTCCCCATTAGCAGATTCATTATCTGCATTCTCATAGTCAAAACATTCAGCTAAAGCAAGAACAAAACTCACATCAGGTCAGGTTAAATATTTTATAAACATAAAAAATAATTCACTGAAAGCTAAGCTGTGCATGTCTAAAAGTAGATTGCAGAGTGTTCCTTGAGTGCTCTAAGTGGAAATTCTTGCAGGTAGGTATTTCCTGCTATAGACAAAAGACACAAACTCTTCTTGTTTAAAAGAGTCAAAATTTAAAATATTAGTTGTGTTAAGAGCACCTTTTTAATGTCTTGATTTACTTCTCTTGTACAGTTTAGGATGTGGTATTGGATATGGCTATTTGCACAGAATTCCAACACAGTCCATAACATCAAAGAAAAAGCCAGAAAGCAAATCACCTTCACCCTCGCCAGAAGCTGGAACTCCTGTGCCATCCACTAATGGTTACACAGAGGTAGGAAAGAAATAAATTCCAATCTCTGCCATGTTCCCTGGAGTTTCAAAATTTTCTGCTTTTTGGGACATTGGTAATAGTGTATTTTAATACAGCATTCAAGTTTGCTTGAATGAAATGGAGTTGGGTAAAGGGAACATGAGAGCTGATGCTGCTGAGCAGGTGCCAGATCACCAGTGGTGGCTGATACAAGTTTTTGCCAGATATTCTCTCCCTATTTTCAAGTCCTGCATCCTACAGCTGTGCCAGTCAATGAGGATCATGTTAGAACACCTACCTCACTAGGAGAAAGATACACCTCCAAGAACCAAGTTCTAAGAACAGACTGGCTTTAAAAGGCTGAGCTGGAACATGTCCTAACTGGTGTTTGACTTTCAGCATCACAGCTTCTCTCTGAACTGGTATATGTGGAGACAGGCAGGATGCTTTCATGGGAAGGTTGGCTTCAGGTGAAACTTCTGATGTAAAAAGATGTTTTTCCTTCTTACTGTCGTATTCCAGACTCCGTTATTGGCACCTACCTCCCAGAATGACAGCTCTGAAACAGTTATGAACTTGGATCACTCCACAGATCAAGAAATAAGTGGTTATTCACCAGAAAGCTCCCTTTCTCCTCCTCCCCCTCTCCAGAGAGTTATGGATCCAGGTATGTTTTCTTAGGTGCTTTTTTCACCAATTCTTTAGAGGATGTCTAAATAAACTAATACGGTCTTAAAGAAGCTGGAGATTTAAATTCAGAACTGTGAGCACTGGTGGTAGTTTCCTTGAAGTTTTTGACTTCCCTGGATTTCAGAGCTGGAGAATTTGGGTACCATATAAGTTAAATTTATATGCATTTAGTGGGAAGGGGACTTCACTGACTTCAGTCCAGATGTAACATGTCCATTTGAATCTAGAATTTTGGGTTGTATCTAACTGATATTTGCTTTCTCTTCCAGGATTTCTAGACATGTCTGGAATTTCAGTTTCTGAGCTCACAAGCTTAACCGAAGTGTCCAACCTGTCCCCATCTGCCTCCTTCAATGTGCCAGCAGCAGGTGCTTCTGTAGGCCCTGAAACATTAATGTCAAATAGTGAAGCCTCTGCTTATTTTGGTAAGTGCACTCAAGATTTCCTTTAGATCTTATTACTGGAATGGCACCAACTCATTCTTGCTTAACATCATCACACTTCTTGGAATTAGGAAAATTTTAATAAAAATCAGAAAGAATGGCAAAAATGAGATGGAAAAAGTAGCAGAAATCAGGTTTAGAAATGGAAAAATCTAATGCACTTTTCCTTAAGTTTATAGAATGTGGGACTCTTTAAATGAAAATGCTGATTGATCCAGGTTAAACTGACCCTAAAAGCAGGTAATTCTAAAATCAGTGCAAATTCACAGTTGTAAAACAGAAACAAAATTGCAGTCATCTCAATAGTGCTATTTGTAGTGGGCTGACCCTGGCTGGACACCAGATGCTCTCTGCAAGTCACTCTGTCACTCCCCTCCTCAGCTGGGCAGGGAAGAGAAAATCCAACAAAGGCTCATGGGTCGAGATAAGGGCCGGGAGAGATCCCTCACCAGTTACTGTCACAGGCAGAACAAACTCAACTTGAGGAAATTTAATTTATTACCACTCAAAGTAGAGCAGGATAATGAGAAATAATCTGAAATCTTAAAAACACCTTCTGCTCCACCCCTACCTTCTTCTCAGGCTCTACTTTACTCAGTTTTCCATCTCCTCCTCAGGAGGGGGCACTCCTCACACTCTCCCCCTGCTCCAGCACGGGTGCCTTCCACCAGCTCAGTCCTTCAGGAACAGACTGGGTCCCACATGAGGCCACAGGTCCTGCCAGGAGCCTGCTCCAGAACAGGCTTCCCATGAGGTCACAGCCTCTTTTGGGCATCTCCCTGCTCCAGCATGGGCTCCCCCATGGGCTGCAGGGGAATCTGCTCTGATGCCTGGGGTGCTTCCTGCCCCTCCTTCTGCACTGACTGTGGGCTATGCAGAGCTCTTCCTCTTGCATATCCTCATTCCTCCCTCTGGCTGCTGTTTTGCAGTCCAATTTTCCCCTCTTCTTAAATACATTATCCCATTATGTATATAATTATTTATACATTAAATACAGAGGTGCTGCCACAGACACTGATGGGCTCAGCCATGGAGCTCCCCAGCCTTGGCTCTGTTGGACATGGGGGAAGCTTCTGGCAGCTCCTCACTGAAGCCACCCACTACCAAAGCCTGGCCATGCAAACCCAATACACTCTTCTATTTAAAGAAAGTAAAAAATACTTTCACATGATGTGCACCTTTCCCGTCTAAAAGGTGGGGTGACTGTAAATTTGCAACACAAAATAACAAAAGATGCAAGAACACAGCAGAGCAAATGGTTTGTGTTCTTTTAAAACCTCTGTGCACCATCAGATTTTCTGGACTTGGGGAGAGCTGAGTGAACAGCCCAGGTGTTTGACAGTTGTGAATCTGTTTATGTCCTGTATGAGGAGTCTCAATCATGCTGATTTTTCTAAATGTAGGGTAACCAGAGGCATTGTCTGTTAACCTGATACTTTTTTTGACAAACTTATCTCCATTTCCCAGAAAATGCCTCAGCTTTGGACATTGAAGGTGTAACCCCATATCCTGAGGGCTCAGGCAAGCAGCCCGCACTGGATGACCTCCTGCCTTCAATTCCATCTTTACGTTCTCTTGATCTTCCTCACGACATTTCTTCAAAAACAACACTAGGAACTGATGCTGATAACCAGGAATCCAAGCTGCTTGTGAACAGCACTGAGAGCTCGTTAACCACTGCTCCAGAGACACCAGAGGATGAAGCAGCAAGAGAGCAGAAAGCAGAAGCAGCTGCACAAGATCCCGAGTGAAATGGACCCTGCTGCTGTTTACAGACTGCTGAATGCTGCAGTGCTACAGCTTGGAATATTTTTCTGATCTTGAAAGAATTACAGTTACTCTATTTTGTTAGTGTAGACAATACTAGAAAAGAAATCACATGAAGTACATATCCTGTTGTCTTTTCCAATCACTGTTTAATGGATTTATGTTCAGAATTTTGAATGCTGTCCAAAACTACCAGATCAAGGGAGAAACTGATGCAGAAACAAGGTGGCCGCTGGCAGAACATCAAGTTCTGGAATTCACATTTGCCTACAAGTGCTCCTGAATGTATTTATGAAGGCACTCTGCCTGAACAGTGACACTTAGTGATGATTTTTATCAGTGTGTTTGATGGCATTAAAAAAAAATATTTATAGTTTGGATTTGTTAGAAAGCTTTTCTAATGGTACACTTTGGTTAGACTGTTCTTGTGACTTGCAAGGCATTTCTTAACACTAAGATACTTTTATTCCTACTTACTACTCTGCAGACTGTTGCTGTTCTTGGTTTAAGTCTCTTCTCTGTAACAGCTACTCGTGTACCTCCTCCACACCTATTTCAGCAGGGGTTGGAAGTTGCAGCCCCAAATGGGACAAAGCCATGGGGGCAGGTCCCGTCATTCACTTCTGCTCTTGAGTGATCCAGGTGGTGGCCTTGCAGTTAAATAAACAATGAGGGGGGAGGGAATGATGATGGTTACTTGAAACAAATTGAAGATGATTTTAACATAGGGGTGGTGAACCTTTGTGGTGACGACTGAATGTCTTGGCTGCTGTAGTGACTGAGAAATGGCTTTCCTTTGCTTGTACTTTTCTATTTACTCATTACTATTTTTATACAGATCACTGTAAGTTTAAGACATGGGGCTGTTGTGCAGCACCAGAAATTGGTTGGTGTAGCTTTTTTTGTTTGCACTTGTCTCCACATCGCCTCTGAATGTAACAGCAACCATGAACAATGGAAGACATGGGTGGTTTTATAACCCTCAGGGCAGTGCTTTATCATGGAACTTCAAAGCTGATGATAGGGAGTAATTCGGCTACCTGGTGAAAAGCCTTTGTAAATTAAGAGATTGGGGTACAAGGCTGGGGTGTGTTTAGGCTCTAAACTAAAGTACACTTAATTTAGCACAATAGTGCCTGATTTCCTTTTCTCTGCCGTGGCTCCTGCTGTGTTTCTGCACTGTGCAGATCAGTGACAGCTGCCTGGGCTGAAATCCTGTACTGATGCAGGGGTGGGATTTGCCTGTGACAGCTCAGCTTCAGCCGAAGGGTGTGGACAAACTCACAGCACACGAGGGCTTCAGATGAGTCCACCCTGACAAAAAATGTGTCCTTGATCTGTTGTTAGTCTGAAATACTGCAAGTACAGTAGTGCAACAGGTACTTTGACAATCCTGTTCAGCTTTAGAGAATGTATTAAGCTCTAACTAAAGGCAGTAGAATTGACAGTGGATTCTAGTCTGCGAAAGGGTCTGTTAATTGTGAGCCAATTTTATTTCCTATATTGCTAAAATAAATTTCCTGTTTTGTTCCCCCAGCTGACTGTTACAAGGGTGAACAGCCAAACACTAAAAATAAATGCAATTTAAACTATTCCCATGTTTATTTGATCTTGGAGCCTGATGCCTGAAGACACCTAGGTGGTGTTTTATTCATGTTGTTTATTTAGGACTGTTTCTAGTCTTACACCTTTCTCAGAAATGGCTATGAGAGGGTAATAGCTCATTTAAGTGACTGTACCATAAACAGCCTTTATGAGGCTTTAAGAGCAGGGAATGTCAAAACTCATGCTAGATTTCAAATGTCACCATAATAAATGGCTTAAACTTACTTCAGTCAGTGTCCAGCCTCTGTATGTTACATTAACTGGCTCTGGGAAGGGGTTTGGAAAACCAAGGAGTTAAACCTTGAGCAGGAGGACGTTTTGTTCTCCAAACCTGAAACCTGATCATTCAAATGCTAAATGAGGTGAAGAGTTGGACCTCCTGGTCAAATTTCTTTTCTCTTGCCAATTTGGATACTCCCTCACAGCTGCAGCCCAGAAAGCCAACTCTTACTTGTGAGTGATGGGAATTTTAGTTTCAAAACCTAAAAGAAGGAGGAGAAGCACCTGAGGGTGGCTGGATTCAGAGCCAAAACCAAACAGCCACTCAGCCCGGTGCTGCCCCAAACATCTGTTTCCAGGTAAGCAGGAGCTGGATGTGACCATTCTCCCACTCTAAACTTCGAAGGCATCTCTAAACCTGACAGCAGCAGCTCTTCTGCAGACACAAGAAGGATTATCTGGGCACCATCAGGAGAAGGGTAGAACAAAGGGAGGGGGAGAAGGAAGAGGAGGAGGAGGAGGTCACCTTGGACATTACAGCATCAGGGTAGTTTGTATGGCCAGACACAACAGGATGAGCTTCCAGACCTGAGCTGCTCCCTAAAATTAACAGTTGAGCCTGAGGACACGGGTCTGGCAGGCGTTAAACCCACAGAGGCTCCCAGCAGCTCAAGTATTAGAGTGAGGATTAGGCAAAGCCCATCTCTGCTGAGCTGTGCTCCTGCCAGTGCCACAGCACCCAGGGATGATGGGGCTGAGCCAGGAGGGGCCCTCAGAGCCATGGGACCTCCTCCCAGCCAGGTAATCAAAGCTGTGCTCAACAAAGGCCACAGAAACCTGGGCAAGCCCTGCCCCAAGTGAGGCTAACTTCATCCATGGGAATTCTGCATACAGCACAACCCTGTACTAGGAATGATTGTAAAGCCCCAAGATCATGATGAGGAAATAACCATCCTAGAGATAAACATGCAAATCTCATTATTAACAGCAATATGGATGCTGAACTAATTCTGGCTGAACTTAAATGACTGCATGGATGTATTTAGTGTCTTTAAGTTGAACACCTACTGGTAAGAACTATTAAAACACCAAATTCAGGCACTGATGACTTAATTTTCCCTCTTAAACTTTCACAGCAGGCTTGACAATCTACTGAACCTCCTGCTGTACTGCTCTACGCTCTGTGCAGAGGCTGCTCATCCACACTGTCACTCCTGGCTGAACTTTCTGAGCTGTAACTCAGAAATGCTGCAGGAAAATGGATCTCTGCAATGCTGAGCAGAGATCACACCACTCATAGGTACTGGTGGGCTTGTGTACTTCCACATGCACTCTCCATCTTCCCCCAAAACTGGGCAAGTATTTTCACCTCCAAGCAGTTACACAAGAACAGGCTCTTTAAAGAAAGCAGCTACAGGTTACTCATTGCATTGATTTGACTGTGTTAATATGTTCCATTTCCTGGGCACTACCACTGCTGCCCACACAACCTCCTTCTTGGCTTTGGCCTTAAGCAAACACTAATTGGCATTGCTTCTGCTGTAACAGAATTTCAACTGTTTGCTTTAAGTTATATTTCTAAGCTACAGTATGTAATGAAGCATTCAGAATCCCCTGAAAAAGATGGTTAGAATAGTGTGTGATATTTTTGGAGAGAGATCGGGCATGTCCCACCCAGTCTCTAATCAGCACCTCTGCCCTGCATGGGGTTTGCACAGCTCTGTACAGAAAAACCTCCACCATAGTACAGGAAGCTATTTCAGTCAACCACTTTCCTGATATTTAAGTGTGTGTGTGCTCCCAACAGCTCTGTTAGCCAGCTGGGAGGTGACTCTACCTGGCTCTGTTCAGGAGTCAGCAGCACATCCACAGTGTAAGATCACGTGCTTAAAGATTGATTCTGAATGTCAAGTTAAATAAATTTCTAGGGATAAAGTTAGAAACAAACAGGACCTCTGTGAAGACAAAGAATACGTTGGTGTAATGTCTTTATACCAGTAAATGCTCTGCCAGTCCCTGGCTGCCCCCCTCCTGGGGAATACCTGGACAATCCAACTAATAAATCCCAAGACCAAGAGGTAGAACTACATTAAGGTCAGCTTCCAACCCAAACCATTTACGATTCTACAATAAAGCTCATCCAGTTCCAACGCCCTGCCATGGGCCGGGATACTTTCCACTGGACCAGGTTGCTCAGAGCCCCATCCAGCCTCGCCTTGAACACCTCCAGGAATAGGGAGTCCACAACCTCTCTGCCTAGGGCTTATTTTGAATATTTTGTCAGTGTTTCTTAAAGTTACTGCTGAATCCTTCAAGCAGTTCTTCTCATCCTAAAATGATACCTGCAGTTCAGCTACAAGTACTGAGCCGAGCTTTCCTGTTCTCAGCCCCACCCCACCCAAAGAGGATAAAAAATTACCTGTCATACACAATTTAAATGCTTTTCTGGGAGACAGGCTGCATTACTAAACACTAGATTCACAACTCCTTCCCATTATGACCTTTGAAATTAAATAACTTCTACAAATCCTCAGCCTTTTCTACGATTCTGGCAAACAAACTCTGTCCCAGGAGCTGTGCCTCTCATATTAACTCTGTGCCCTCCACCTGCCTTCAGGACTCTTACAGACAGTACAACTCTAGAAAAGGTGACAGAATTTAAAAGGTAGTAGCAAAAAAACCCTTCTCTCACTTTATACTCCATCTAAGTCAGAGCTGGGAATCTCTAGGAGCACATTTGGGCACTAAACTACTGAGTCCTCAGAGAGCAGCTCAGTTGGCAATTCCCACAGCAAAAGCTCTGAGCATTCTGCTCTGGCATTTTCAGCATCAGGAAACCCAGCTTGGTTTCCCATCTGCCTCTTACAACCTTTCCACACCCAGACAGCTCAGCAGCAATGGGCACAAGTCACTTGTTAGCACAAAATACCTTCAATGTACAAAAGCAGCACTGCCCATGTGACATTCTCCCCTCTACAGGACTTAGAGCTCACACCTGAAAGTCTGCTCACCTCAGGAATTCTTATATCCAACCCCATTACAAGACCACCTTCACAGGATTCTGCTAAGGCACTGCCATTTCTTCAGCCATTGCATTACTTGAGGCTTCAAAACACCTGAAGCCCTTTGTTACATTCAACAGCAACTACCCAAGCTCCAAAATAGCACAATTGATCTAGTACACAAAACAACTTGAAAACATTTTAACTAAAGCCTTTTATTCTATACAACTGTGAAACATCATTTACCCTTCTGGCATTGCAGACTCTTCCATTAAACTTTCCTGTTACTGTGTTTTGGGATGGTTAGACAGAAAGAACAGAAGGAAAATTACAACCTTGGCTGATTTCAAACAAAAAATTACTGTGAGCAACTCCAATGTATACAATAGGACAGGAAGACAACCAGGAAACAAAACATAACCCAAACAGTGCCTATTGGAACAGACAAAGACCCTTGCTATTAATAAATACAAGTCAGGACAATTTACCAATAAAAGTTACAGTTCTGTTTAACCATTTAATTCACAAATAGCACTAAAAATGTGCAGTTAAAGCACAAGTGTGTCAAACTAAGCATACACAGAAATGGGGATAAAAAACTGAAACTGACTCTCAAAAAGACAGGGGAAAAGACATGCTAGCTTAATTCTGAACCATGGTTTTATCTAAGCAATGAGCTTGTTTTGCTGGGTTAAAAGTGCAGAAGGGAATGACTACTTTGACTATTTGACTATATTTTCACTATTTTTTCAAATAAAACATGATGAAAAATATTTTACTTTTTGTCTGACCAATACAATCCCAGTAATATAATTTATTGGGACTTTCCTTAGGCCTCAACCTAAATCTTGATCACAAGATACAGGAAGGGCAAGAGCATGTGTCTCCTGAAGAAACTCCAATAATATACTGCCCCTGGAAGGCACTTGTGCTTCTGCTTCAGACAAGAGTCATTTCTACACCATTTCTCTACAAGGATTTGTAATTTGCTCTGGCTACAAATGGTTTTTCTGGGATATCCCCACATTTTCTCACAAAAAGCTGAAAGGCCCTTACCCTCCCCTCCCCCCAATAAGTTAAACTTCTATAAAAGATTACCATGAGCCTATGACAGTCACAGATTTTTAGAAACAGCAGTGAAAACAAGATCTGCATAAATCTCTAACAAAAGAACAACTGCATATAAAACCTCAGAAAAGAAGAATCAGTATTTTTATCTCATGAATATGAAATCTGCTGAGAAGTTTCTAAAGTTTAACATTAAACATATGAAGTTATATTCAGAATGGTTTGAAGTTTTAACAAAATGTCACATACTTTTGGAGCACAGTTACTAAAAATTAGACTAGTGTGTCTTTAGAACACCTAGGACAGTGCAGGAAGTAGTTATATATATATTTAGAAAAAAAAATCTAAGTTGCTGCAAAGCATGTTCACTCTATTATGATGCACAGCATCACTGGACTCACCCTGCTCTGATATTTTTCTAGTGTTCTTATCTTGCATGTCAACAGCTCTCTGAAGCAATTAAAACAACTCTCATGTTAACCCTTGGCTTGCAATTAAATGGGCCCATTCATTCAAGTATGCAATACCTATTTTCTGGTGTTTTCTTTCCCAAATTCCTTTTAATGGTAGAAATGGTTAAGTAACCCATGAGAAATCATTGCTGGAACTTTATGAATGGAATGTACTAAAAATACCTTGTGTGCAGTTCTTAACTACATTGTGAACAGTGACTAATATGGCCAAACCAGTTTGATACTGAGCATGAGCAAGATGAGGGGGATTATGTTCTGGAAAAAAAACCAAAAACAAAACGGAGGAAGCAAAAGTCTGCACTGGGTTATCATCCACTCTCTGTACACCTCACACAACACGAACCACTCAGGGACCTCCCATCTCATTGACTGAGACTAGGACAGACTTTAGTTTAAGTCATATAGATTTTTTTCCTCTATATTACAGGTCTATTAGTCACTTCAATTAAATGTTTACTTCCTGTCCATACTGAGGCATTAGAAGTCTCATCTACCTTAGGGGTTCACTGGGTTTCTCTAGAACTACTCTTGGAACCAGCACAGTATGGTCAAGTAAATAATGACCCCTCTGGGTCCGCGCTGCCCTCACGTCGATTTCTGGCGGTAGTGAAGCGTCAGGTCCCCGCCACTCTTCCAGATGAAGTGCTTTACAGTTCGAAGGTCCATGTTGGGGTCCAAAACCTACACAGCAAAGAGTCATCTTTTACTCCACAAGTCTGCTACACTGGCAGAAATTCTAAAAAAACCCAAACCAAACACTCCGGTTTTCACAATCCCATGGGTGAACTGATACCAAGATGAACCACGCAAAGGCTCAGATTTTTCAATTAGCAACTGAACCCGATGCATTACTGAAAGATTTTAGCAGTGTAACATGTAACTTCAGATTACAACCACCTCCTCAGTACTTCATCTTTCATGCACTTATTAGGCAATTAGTGGTTTTGGACCAATTTTGAAAACTGCTAAAAATGCAGAATTCAAACCATTCCAGAAACACTAAAAATACAACTCTATGCAATTGTATTAAGTTCATTTGTTGAGTATGAGAAACTAACCCTGTAAAAGTCACAAGTCAGACCAAATTAAACAGGTTTACTATGGAAAAATCTTTCCCCTACCTATCTGCAACTGTCTGAAACTTGTGTCAGCACTAAGTAAACACGATGTCAAAACATTATCTGTTACCTTTAAAACTAAGTAAATCTGTAGCATATTTTAAATTCAGTATTCAAAAATTCACAACCAATTCACTGCCACCCCTTGGTTTTGATCACAGGGAACTCACCTGGTCCTGGCACAGAAGTTCAATCTTCTCCTCTGCTAGCACAGCAATGTCTTCCTCCTTTTCTTGTTCTCCTGCTTTCTCATTGTTGGAGGAGCTCGTTGTCTGAGACTCGTTATCCAAGTTTATAATTTTCTCATACACGTGTTCCATCACTTTTCTCACCTGAAGCATGTCACTGGCTGACAGTCGGTCTCTGTATGAGTTAGAGAAGTTTGTCAGGAAAAAACTTGGGAAACTCTATTTCTTATCTTCACAATACCTTAGTGTAGCAAACTATGCAACTACACAGAGATCATCTTTATATTGTCTAATAGTAAATGATCAGGATCATCCAGAATACCACAATCATAACAGCAATTTATCCAAAGAGTCACACAGCAAAAAACTCAGAAAAGTGGTTAAGATATTCAAAAAATGAGATAAAAATCTGCATTGATTTCTAACCTCCACAGCTCCCAGTTCCAGCTCATGTGACTGGCAGACTAGTTAGCATTTCCTACTGTCAGCTTTTGTCCCTGTTACTTTCAAAAAGCAATCATTCATCTCTGTTAGCAACAGGAAACAAAGCTGTGGTTCTGAACAGAACAACAATCTATAAATTCATCTGTTTTCTGATTAAATACCACAAAAGACAGGTTCATTTCAGTAGTTAGTTCTTAGATATTTCTTAGCATAAACTTGAACAACTGTCTCTTGACCCCAGAAGAAATCTACAGTTCTTTCAAATATTCTGATATAACTTAGTAGTGCTTTAGAGCAATGCTGTTAAATGACTAAGAACTTCTAGAAATTCATCAAGCACAAAACAATTCTCCGGGAAATCAGTGAATTGGTTTGGTGGTTTTTTCCTCGAGCTTGCAGGTTTTTTTCTGCAATTTTGATATTCAATGTTGATAGTCATATTTGCATTACTTACTTTTTTAGAGTTTTTGCCCCTGATGATGAATGAGGTTGGAGGTAGAAGGGAATCTTATTGAACTTGGGCATATTTTTCTAGAAGGAAACAAGTTTCAGAAATGTTAATTTAGGATGAACTGTTATCAGCTCCTATTTGCAGCAGCTGCTATGTGAAGTAAATTCAGCTCCTAATTATCAAAACCCATGAGAGATTCTTAATCAACATCCCCACCACAGCCAAATTACTCATACTCCTGAGACACTTCAATTTAGATGATGCACAGATCATCTAGCTTTTGAATATAAATTATCATTTATTTCAAAGGCAATTAGATAGTATCAAAAGACAGCAGCAATATGAAGTGTATTCTCTGTTCCCAAGTTCCTCACTTGAAAAGGATACCAATTATGCACAGGACTTTGGATTCTTTATCTAAGACAGTGTGTCAAAAGAAATTGAGCAAAAATACCTTAACTGGACACATCAAAAAATGGTGCATCTTGAAGGGTCTTTATTACAGACTTTGAGACCACTTATTTTAAATACTAACAGAGCAAAAATTTAAAACGTCATTTCAGATACTGCAAAGTTAATTGTAGTACATCTTAAAAAGCTAAAAAAAGCCAAACTTAGGCACCCAATACTTACATCCACAGTGATGTCAATTACCCATTGTGGCACCGTTTCATTAAGAAGCATGGATTCGGTTTCACCTCCTGAATCCCGACATAACAACCTGAGACACACAGAAATTACCTTTATTGTAACAACAATTATTGTCATTTGCATTAAAAAGCTTTCAAGAGAGGTCTTGCCCTTTTAATGGGCAGGGAGCTTGAACTGTGTTAGCATCAGGAACTTACTGGGGAAGAGATCACTTATTTTCTGTAAAGACCAGAAGGAGCTGTGGGAAGACAAATCCCAGAGCAGAAACAGGGAGTAGGATCTCAGGAGATTATGGCTATGACATAGAAAATTTGTAAAAGTTCTTTGCTCTGGATTGTGTTATGTTTGTGTGCTGAAGTACAGAACTGTCAGGAGAAGGGGAAAGGCACCTGGCATAAAGCCATTCTCTTCTCCTTGGGAAAAATGAGCTCTGCATGTAAAGCATCTGATAAGCGCTCACTAAAAGGAAAGAATAAAACCAATTTTAGGAAATGTGCACATGCCATGATGCAAAAAAGCCACATTTAATTTTACAAATTGCAATAAGGTATTTTGTCAGAGTCCTGCAAGCCACCTTTTAGGACCCATAAGCATGGCTTGCTCCTTTCAATGGGGTCTTTTCAGTGTTCTCTTGAGGAGCAGCTGTGTAAAAGGTAAGATCCAGTACGGAATGGAGGCAGATACTAAGCCCCAGGTACAATGTAAATGCATTGATACTGCAGGTAAAAAAGTCAGTTTTCCAAGCTGAAAATGGTTTCCCTGTTTTACTGACCAGTTTATGGACTGAAAGTTACATCATTTTGGGACCTGTTCAGCCTGGGAAACAAAACCAACAAATCAACCATTCCCCACCCCTTAAACTGAAAAGCCACTATCTCAGTAAATATCAAGCAATTCACAGTGTTTGCAAGCTCAGCACTTGTTTTGCAGCACTATTAAACTGTCTCTGATGTATCACATAACATAGCTAGGTTTTTCAATATAGAATGAAAAGAAACAGAAGTGTAATTAGTTTTTTAAAATGTGTGTAATTACACACATTGCAATACAGAACCTGTGCTCCTTCCTGCCAGAGATTAGGACTTTCTGCTGGATCAACAACTATGATTTTGGGAGCAGAAGCCAACTCTCTAGTGAGTAGCAGCTCCTGAGCAATTAATACTCAAAGACCAGCACAGCACACTCATAGGAAAAGTTCCGTAAGAATCTAAAGCAGTAAAACTTCATTCTAAAACACATTCTGGTTTATCAGTTTGCAGAAAGAAGGCACCCAAAAATATCACACACAATTAAGGACTATACACATAGCTCTTACTGCTTGGAAACCCCACACCTTGCTGATGTTCATACTCTCAGGCTCGGATGGATAATGCCAAATTATCATCAACAGCTGCTTATTTTACCTGTTGAGGGCATGTCTTGAATTTACAGAACAGATCCAAATAATATTTGTGATAGCATTCCTGCTTGCACTAAGAAAGGGATTGTTCAGCCACTGAATTTATATTTGTAAGTTTTTATACCTGAACAAAGTGCGTCCTCCAGCCTCACCAAAAATAACTGGTGTATGTGGTGGCACTTGGAAGTATCCATTTCCTTTCTGGACTCTGTTCTCCTGCTCTCCATTCACTGTAGGAAAAAAGCCCACATAAAACAGCAGTGAGACTGCACTAGGCCTTAAAATTGGGCACATATTCCACCTAGAGCAAATGTATCTAGTAAATTAAGATCACAAGCTTCATAAAAAACAAGAAAAGCCCCATTTCCAAGACACAGCAAGTATATAAAAAGAAACACTAGAGAGTAACAAAATCAGTACAGGTTTGTGAAAGGCCTATTTCAAAAGCCTTTGAGGAGAATAGAGCTCAGGAGCCCAAAACCCAATTATGACGTTTTTTCCATTTCTTTTGTCAAACTGAACAATACTAATATTAGAAATCAACTAAAGAGACTTTGCTGAGACAAGACTATTCTTCCCTTTACAGTGACAGTACAGAACTCTGAAGGGTGTTTGCACTGCTCTTCTTTGCCAGATGTCAAAACAGTGTACCAGGAATGCTCAGACTCACAGTGCCTTGAAGTTCCCATGTTATAAATTCAATTTATTATAGCTAGTTACAGCAGCATGGTCTTCAAACGCCGAAGAACCTGATTCCATATCAGGTCGACAGGACAAGATTAAAGAAAAATCATCATTATTTATGCACCTCTTGAACAGTGCAGCTTCTAATCAGTAGGTAGCTTGAAACAATGCAGAAGAATTTGGATGCCTGACTTGCCCTTGGGAAAAATCATCTTCATTACACTGTAGCATCTCGTTACTGTATTTGAAGAGATGTTGAATTCAAGCAACATTAAGAAATTTAAATGGCACAGACTCATGAGATGAATGGCTCCTCAGCTTTCTAACCAGAAACTCATGCAGTCAAAGAGAGGTCAGAAATTGTAATAAGCAAAGAAACCAAAACCGAAAATCTATATTGGAAGGGGTAAACATGATACTGAAGTTACAGCAAGTGAAAAATCCTGTTGTTTGAAAGATTTCTTCACAACACTTCTCTGAACAACTGAGAGGAACAACACTGCACATATTTCATGTTTACTTAAATTTGTACCTCTACAAAAATGCCAGTGTCCAACAGGTACACTTCACCTTCCTAAGTCACTGCTCAGTGCCAGTTTCCTCTTTTTTTTCTTTTGGAAGGGCAATGAAAACTGATTCTGTTGTGAGTATTCCAAACATTCCACTAATCACAACTCTACACAGGAATAAGCAGTGCAGCAGCAATAATCCAACACCACAAAAGCCTGTGAGTGACACTTCTCATACCTTGTCTGGCTCTAAGCTGCAAACTGCCAATACTCAACAGTCTGAGAGTCAGCAACTGGATCCAGAAGAGCCTGCCAAGTGCTCTAACCCTCCATGGGGACCAGTTTTGAAAGAAGAAAGCTTCTAATTCTTGGCACATAGACACTGTCTTGTCACAAAACAGCAAGATATGCTGAACATACAGTTTTCTTAATTGCATCATCTATCTATAGAATTTCTTAATCACTAAATACGAGACTTTTCAGTCAACTGTGACCTGGGTTGAATGGATTTCCAACTCAGGAGTTACACAGTCTCTTATTTTGCCAAATTCAGCCACTTTCTTACATTTCACATGGCTGTGGTTTTCATCCAATGCCTGATCAGGCTCAGCATTCTTACCTTAAAACACCAGTCTAAGGTGTTTTCTACAGAGCTACTCCGTGTATTGTTATGCTGAATGTGTTTTTTACAATAAAGCTTTTGTTTTATTTTGTTCACAATACCTAGAAGAAAACTGGAATTATGTCAACAGAATACTGGCTAATATTGGATAATTGAATTATTATTCTTTACTGTCATTATCTAGAGTTTCTTTTCCAAGTCAAGCCTCAGTTTGCCAGTAATTGTTTTTCATCAATGTTTTTCATCATGTTTCTGTAACTTCAGAATCATTTATTCACCCACTTTTTTTGTTTTTTACAGACAGACTTAAGATTTTTGCTGATACTTTCAGAAGTACAACACACTTTCTGGTGTAAAGCAAATTTAGAAGTGCTACAAAATGTTATGTCTATAATGCATAGAGAGATAGGTGTAAGACAGCAAATCATGTTGTATCTGTTTAAGAAACAGATACATAAACAATGCGCTGACAAATACTAAAAAAGGAAAATATTAAAATACTAACCATGGTTTATCTCATTTTCTTCTTCATCCATTGGATTGATATGTGTTCTAGGCCAATACTCCAGAAGTGCTTGCAGCAGAAGCCCTCCAAGGTTCACTGTCAAGACACAGTGAGGCAGAACTTCAGTCACACAAAAAACATGGGCAACATCATAATCGCCATTTGATCCACAGCTGAAAGTTCCCCAAGAGCTTGAGCAGTTCTGTTGCCAAAGCAAACTATTTATGGGCACAGAAATCTGCTTGTCACAATCTGAGAGCCGCATGGAACAAACTTTCAGGAAAAGCTGATTTTAGAATCCCTGCTGTTGGATCACTCACATGCTTTAACATTCTCTGCATTAGGTTATAATTACTTTTTCCCTTTTGATCCTTGAAGGTTTAAAACAAAATTAAATGTAAAACCTGAACATGAGTGTTTCAGAAAAAAAGGGAATAGTGTCTTTGGAGAATTTGTTACAGAATTTAGTATTAAGAAAATAAGCCCCAAAATCCAACCAGATACTGACGTACGTGGCACTGGAATACTTCAAAACATATATACTGGAATATACTCTGCTTTTTTTGTTAAAATAAAACACTAATATTAGTTAAAACTTACATTTTGGATCAGAACCATCTGGACTGCTAAATCCAGCATCCTTTGCTGAAACCCAGGCTGCAAAGCAGTCACTTTCATCCAAAGTAATTGTCAACATCTGTTGGCAAAAGACCACGAGGAATGTAATAGTTGTTTTGGACTAAAATCTATAAATTTCTAATTTTTTTCATACTTAGCTGGGAATACAAACCAAAGAATTTCTAAACACATGACAGCACATTTTGTTTGCCAAACTGTATTAATTCATAATTGGAATTGGTGGACTATACCACAAGGAAAAAATTAATAAAAAAATCTGTTATTCAGATTATTAAGAACAGAGGTAAAATTTGCTGTTTTACTTGAAAATAAATTTAACCCATCAGACAAGCAATGAATGTTCTTCTAAAGTTAACAAACTAAAACCTTTGTGAACAAACAATATATGAAAAAATACTAAATACGACATTAAAACAACAGATTTAAGAGTTTTATCTCACCCCGGTTTTCAAGTCCACTGAGAACCAGTTTGGCACATAGACCATTTTAAATCTCTTCTTAATTTCTTCTTCAAAATCTACTTTCCCAAGGTCTTCAACTTTACATGCCTGTACACCAGAAGAAATGTACAAGCACCGAGTCATATCAACACCTCAAGTCTTTTACTTGATTTTCACACACACTTGGAATGATTGTGACTTATGATCTCTCCCTGAGCACTGCAGTCCAAAACCATACAAGTTAAAGGTTAAATCCTTCTCAAAAACTTGAACAATAATTTATACGGTAAGCGATTTTTTTTTCCTTTTTTTTCTCTCTGAGGTAGTGGCATCAAGCCAGTAGAGAGGTCTGGAAATATTACTTCAGATTACTAGAAGATATTTTCCCTATCACTGAGAAGACTGCTGTCTTCTAATAGCCTCTGTCATTCCTCTCCCCATCAGTACCAATATTTCAGTACTCTCCATCAAACTTCAGTATTTGCTGCACATCAAGCAACAAATTCAGCTCAACTACTGCAATAGGAACAGCTGTGAGTGAATTTCTGTGCAGATGCTTAATTTCTGTTTTATTTAGTATAAAAATTTTAATAAATTTTTTAATAAAATTTTCATATTTTATTTTAAATGCTCCTCAAGTAATTCTGTTAAAATCCAAATTATTATAATCCACTTGCAGAGTCATCCTGAAACACTTGTTTTAAGCAAACACTAAGGATTGCAACCTTGGAATTTACTCCCTCAAAATCCAGGAAAACTAACAGAAAGCAAAGCCTGAAGGGTGCAGCTACAGGTAGGAAAACCTCCCTCTCTTCTTCCAGCATCTTCCATAAAGAGTCTCAGCTTCCAAGTGCAAGGATCCTACACGGAAGGCAACACTCTGACCTGGCCAGTAATCCCATCTCTATAGTGATTTTGTATTTAAACACATATTAAGTGACATTTCTCACAGCCTTACTAAGAAAAAAAAAAAAAACTGAATGAAAGTAAAAATTAACATTAGCATTTGACTTTGGTCCTGAGATCAAACACTGCACACTTACATACACACTGAAATAAAGAAAAGCTATTAACTTTTCAAAAAAAAAAAATCTAGATAATTTTTAGTATAAAACTATACCCTACAACCTAATTTCTTTTTTGCTTCAGTCAACAACTCAGTAAGTTGAGCATGCTTTACCTCATTACTGATCTTGGCTGGTGCACTGCATAGTTCAAGATGAAGAAAATATTTAGAATTTAAACAGGCTTTTGCCAGAGAAGAAATCCCACTGGTGTGGGATTTGAGTCCTTCCTCTCTGCCCTCTTTCCCCTCTCCTCTGACCAATCATTGGGTAAAACAACATAAAATGTCACACCAAATCTCCCTAGGCAACACTAGGCAGGAGCCAGGCTTCCTTTTGTTCACCTTCCTGCCATTTCTGCCTTCCAAGCTGACACGAGCCCTCTTTGAAACAAGCCCCCATCAAAACAAACATGTCAATACTGGATTGGATTCAGGTGAATGCAGGTATCAGCCTCACATCAGGGAAAGCTACAAAAAAGCTCAGAAATGCCCCCTCCTTTTTCAAAAGGCAAACTTTGCACCATGTCCCGAGACAGAAAGATGATTGACTTTCTACCACAGAAATCTCAAACACTAAAAATATATACATTAAAAAAGTGGCACAAAATAATTAATCATCCAACAGTAGAAAATCTGAAATTACATCCTTACCTTCAAGACATCCCAGTATGCCACATTATTATTTGTGTCTTTGGTTAATATGTGTCTCTTGTCATTAAGAATGTGGCACTGAATAATACTAGCACCCCCTGGCAAAAAAACAAGAATTAAGGTTAGTACTGTCATTACTTTTTCCTACTATCACATTAGATTAGATTGCATAACATGACATATGCTGTTCTTTGGTTTCAGTTTTTTTGTGTAAGGCTTGGATGTTACCAAGGTTTAAACACAATGTTAACTGTAACCAACACTGGATAGACAATAACCACATTGTTCTAGTTGAAATCATAATATCAAGTTTTTAAAAAACTGAGTCGATCTTAAAGCACTATTACTTGCTTAATAGCAAGTAAAGTTTAAAAATAGTTAAATAACAGATTTTACAAGGTCCTCTTAAAAACAGCTGTTTACCTTTTATAACTTGGTCAGGCTGTGTACACAGGGGTGGTATGGGATTGGTACAATCATTATCATAATCTCCTGATGCTCTAAAATTGTGGATTCCCTTCAAAGTCTAAAGAAAGAAATAAAATAATGACATTCGTAATCATCTATAAACTCTGCTTTTATCTCTGAGTAAGAACTGCCAGTTCATGCTGCTATTTAGATGTTAACTATCCAGTTCCAAGAAAGATAATTTATTCCTAAAAGTACCATAAGTAGAGAGCAAAGAAAGTCATTCAAAGCTTAATACCTTTTGATCAATTTCAATATTAGTATTTTATGATTTATTTTAAAGAAAGCTTACAGATCACAGCACATCCCAGTCAAATTGAAAGTAACAGCCCAACAGTTCCCAAACCAAGACTGCAAATTCCATGACTACTCACATGAATTCACAAACTATGAAATATATCACTTACCCATTTATTCACAGAGGATTTAGTTGTTGCAACCCAAAGTGCTGGAGGAGGATCAGCCGATCTATCAAGTTCCATCTAAATAATGAAACGAACTTTCAGTCATGCTTAACTTATTTTCCCTTTGATAATTGTCTTGCATAGACCTGCTCCCATAATTGAAACTGTCTTAGGAACAGCACTACTTTCAGTTTACTGCAGAAATACGACGTTTAAATGAAAAGTAGCTACGATGAAACTTCTGAAAATCCAGAGGAATTATTACAAATATTCAACAAATGAATTGTAGACATGGGCAACAGTAGATGCAATGTGTATTAACACACAGTAGTTGAAGTTGTTTCCAGCATGATGCAATCTTGTCTAATGGACAGTTTGATAAGTACAGTATTTTCTCAATTACTTTGTATTCAGACAATTCATATGGTTAAAATGAGAATGTGAGAAGTTCTGTACTAATGGAAAAAAACAGCAGAACTTTATATATTTGGGTCTGCCATTACTTTTCTCAGATTAATGAATCACTGTAGCCAACATTAGAGGCCCCTTCTGACCTCTGTACAGCTGACCAGCGCTTTCATTTTCCAGTTTGAACTGAAATTTCTCATAATTGGACTTTTCCAGAACTAAATTAACATATCCAGGATTTTATCTTAACACACTAAGCTGGAGCTCACTCACAAGGAAAGCCAGGCTGTTTCTATCTATTGGTATCGGTTCCAATTGCACACTCCTTATACACCTGCAGGTTCCAAGGTCATATCACTAAGGTTACAGACAGCAAAAAAATTCAAAAAACAGTCTCTTTGAAAGATTCAGACTTGTGCATGCAAACATCATGTTTAGGTGTTCCAAAAACCCACAATCAACTTTACTGTTGGTTCCCAAGAGTATGTAACAGATTCTAACACAGTCCTGTGCACATATGCTGCTACTAAGAAAAATCAATTTTTGTACAAAACCTTGGCAATGCCAGCTCAGCTTCTTAAAACTGAAGAACTAAGGCCTGGTAAACCCAACTTCTCATGTCTGAAGCATATTCAATTTCAGTAATATTTGAATTTGCATATTTTAAGTAGCTGCCAGGCATCCATCTTCTTCAGGCAATTCAACTTTAGGTGTAACTTAGGAGACAAAGCCAAACTGCTGAAGATGTGGCATAATAAACACTTGTTAGCCAATGTGAATTCTTTAATCAATTTATACCTCAAGCCACTGTTTCATGAGACAACATACAAATACCCTTTCATACTCTGAGGGTGATAGAACACCGGCACAGGATGCCCAGAAACGTTGTGAATTCTCCATTCTTGGAGATACTCAAAAGCCATTTTGATGTGGTTCCAGGCAACTGGCTCATGGGCAGAGGAGAGGAGTGGACCAGATTATCTTCAGACATCACTTCTAACCCCAAACATTAAACTCAATTACCTTAAGAACTGGTGCCTTTTCTTCACAGATCAGCACACGGATATCAGGATTTCGTAGATCTGTACAATAGATCTTCCTGTCTCTTCCTCCTGAATAAACATGAGTGAAGGCTTCATTGACCTGCAGAGCCCAAACACCTTCATCATGGACTCGGTATGTGGCTATGCACCTCTGCTGCCCAAGGGACCACAGGCGGATAGTCCCGTCAGAGCTGCCTGAAAGACACTGACCAACAACGAGCACGCTTCAATTAAGCAAGTATTTGAAAATATTTTTTCCCCATAAAAAGCTTTGATAATTCATATGGTTATATTTTTCCATTAAGATGGTGCTAAACAGGTAACAACTCTAGTCACAATTGCCAGTATTTTATGTAAACAACCCACTCCACACCCAGAAGAATCTGTAATAAAAATAACTTTCACCCATCCAGCCTCACTGCCTTAACCATTAAATATCTGTAATACTTGTTAAGCTACCGTCTGTAACCTATGACATTAAATAATTACATTGAAATGGACTAATGATGTTTCTGCTCTCTGTAAAATGCCTTAGTCTCAGGTTAAAGCACATACCTGGGTGCCATCTCTGTTCAACAACAAAGCTTTGACATTGTCCGTGTGCCCTTTGAGTTTCATTAGTTTTGCACAAGTCCTTGGATCCCACACTCTCAGAACCTATGGAAATAGACATTGGATAACTGGCATCAACACCATTCTTCCCACCAATGTGTTACCTCTGCAGTAATTAAGCCTTTCCAAATGAAGCAACCCTTATTCTGAACACGTGGACATCCATCACAGAAAATACATGTCAGAATAAGACAGACATAACTATATCTTATGCAGCTCTAACAATCAGATTCTCTTGATTTTAATTTAATTTATTCTGGCTTCTCTCTAAAAGAAATTAAAGAATGGAAGTGACTGGAAACAGGACAGTGTTTCCAGATGTGGGCAAAAAAAGCAATTCTGAGAATCCTCTGAGATGCTTCACGGGTGTATCCTATTTTCATTTTTATATTGTCTTGGAAATAAAATTCTCTCAAGGTTAGATTAGGTAAAAGAAAAAAATACATAGAGACTTAAGTCTGTTTCACCTTCCTTTACAATAAAGAGCAAGGGCAGCCTTGTGGGAACACTTGAGCTTCATTAGCTCACTTCATTTCCCACCTCCTGCAGGGATCTCACAAATTGCTGGCACCTTCTCTCCTACCTGCAGCAACTGCTTCAGTCTTGATAATCATCTGAGTCATGTGCCCTCAAAATCAGAGCTCTTGTGGGGAAATGTAATGATCTCTGACAAAGAGGGTTACACAAGATGATCTGATTGTCTCCCCTATGTATTAAAGCTCTATGGATACATCACATCTTCAGCCTGAGGCAGGATTTGTATCCTACACTTGCACTCCCACTTAGGAGAAGTGTCTGCCCTCACTACTGAAAACACAAAAGCTGCTACAGACATGACATTGGAAATGAATCAGATTTTCTCTTTATACTGAAATCAAACCGAAGTGAATTTTGCTTACCTTTTCAGTGGACCCTGATACAATAACTGTTCCCATCTGATTCATTGCAAGGCTGTAGATTGAGTCTTTGTTCCCACTCAGGGAAGAAGCTATTTCAAAATAAAATTCACATTTTCAATTTTAACGCTGTCATTTGAAAAATATACTTATTCACTCAAAACGGGTATTTTAATACCCTTTGACCCATGAAAATAGTGCTACTCTGCCCCATATATAGAGCTGCTTTAAGAAAGACAATGTCAGACTAATGCTAGAAAAACCCCTTTCCAATTCTTATCTACTACTGCATAAAAACAAAACAACCCCGCAGATTTATGGTCATTACAATCTTGGCACCCTTTTGCCACCACAATTCTGTGCCAGGGCCATCAAGCTACTCTTGCTCAACTATTTTATTGGAGTATGACACTTTGCGATCTTGTAACACGCAGCATTTGGATTTAAATGCAGAGATTTTTTTCCAAGCCAAGTATCAGTAAAATTCTACATTTGGTATTAAAGGCTCCTCTCCTAGTTCGGCAGAGATACAGAGAAGTTACACTGCAGCACTGAAATGTGATGAGTATGGAAGCTACCTCTGCATTTGTGAAAACCATATGGCAGCTCCTTAGCATCACACCTACCATCAGAGCTGAGCAATTCTATACCGTCCAGCCTAACCCACTTTTGGAGATTGAAGTACCACTTCCTCAACTGGGAAAAGCACAGACACAGCAAATGAAAATCATCTATTTAGAGAGCACAATCAGGCATTTCATCAAGCCTCAAATCCATACTATCAGTATGCCAAGAAGGCTGAGAATAGTAACAAACTGCATGGCCAGCAAAAATGTGAAACTTCACACAATGATTTATTTATATGATGGAGCTAAGTTTCCAACACAGGCTTTGTAACCTAATACCATAATGCAATATCACATTTTGTCACAGTGGAGGAACCTGCGTCAGGGGAGGTTTAGGCTGGATATTATGAAGAGGTTTTTCCCCCAGAGGGTGGTTGGGTACTGAAAAGGCTCCCCAGGGAATGGTCACTGCCCCAAGGCTGCCAGTGCCCCAGGAGCATTTGGACAATGCTCTCAGGCACAGGGTGGGATTTTTGGGATTGTCCCATGCAGGACCAGGAATTGGACTCAATGATCTTTGAGGGTCCCTTACAATTCAGGATATTCTATGGCTCTATGAAGAATGATGCAGCTTTATTTCAGGGTCCTCTTAGCCACTGGTTATAGGATCCAAATGCAAACTGTCAAATGAAATCTATTATTTGGAGCTAAAATAAAGTGAGTCTTCCACCGTCCCCAGAGAACAGCTAAAAGCAAAACACAGAACTGAAAACTCTTGAAGGTCAGCACACTGTTCAACAATCATAATAATTTAGGAAAGGATAATATACAGAGTTATCAAAAGCTGTATAGCAGGAATAGGAGAATCTCAAACGTACAGAAGCAAAATTTATGCCAGAACAAAAGCAAAGCTAAACTCCACCCTCTTCTGGAAGGGACTACCTCTCAAAAGCTAAATCTCTCCACTGAATTATAGCCCTGCTGACTGAGAGACTCTTTAAAAATAGGCATCCTCTTAATGCTGGCTTGTGTACACTGCTTCCAGGTAATCAGAAAACTAATGCACAAGAACAATTTTCATTTGCACTCTGAAAAAATCCATACTGCTTGAAAGGACTCAGGAAAACAGGTTCTGTGAGGACATATACTGTGTTCTTTCCAACAGAAATACTGTTACTGGGGAGCACTAAAATGAAACAAAAAACTCCTCTGCTTCCTCTTCCTGCCCCTTATGAAATATTTGTGTCCCTACCCTAGAAATGCAGATTTCTCCCAGTCACCTTAGAGGTAATGTCTCCATTTCCATTTGATCTTGGGTTCAAAAACAGCACCAGCTCCTCAGTACTCCCCATCTCCCATTTCTGATTCACTTGAATCATTTAGGTTCTGTATCGCTCTTACAGCGTACAAGAAACATTTTTATGGTTTTTTATTATCCCACAACTGAGTTTTCCTGTGAGCTCACAAATAAATTCTTCCTTCAAAAACTCTTTGTTCAAGTAGAAGACAGCAAAGCTGACAGTCATCAGCAAAGTTTGGCTATAAAATAATTCTACTTTCAGTGAAAAAAAGAAAGAAATAGAAGGATTTTATATTTCTGGGAAATACAAGGTAAATCACTTCAGTCATGTGCCATCCCAATAGCATTCTGCAGTGCAACACAGCTCACTAAAGCCATCTCTCTTCCAAAGGCTACTCAGACATGTCAACACAAGGTTATACTTTAATTAAAAAGGTCTTCAGACAACAAACGCAAAACTGACAGTTCTGCCCAGCAGATGCACCTTTGGTTTTAGAAGTCACCAAATCTTTAAAATTAAACACACTTTTCAAAAATCAGCCAAATACAGTAAATAAAAAAACCCACACCAAAACAACTACGCGCCTGCCTCTTATTTATAGAGTCACATATTCTTGAAATGTCTCAGGAATATGTTGTGCCAATTCCAAATTTTAGTTTTACAGATTTTCCTCGAGTCATTCCTAACCTATGACTGATGAAGCAACTCGTCTTATTTAAAAAATTAACATGTGGTAGTGTGCAAGATAGTTCTGTTCTTTCCCAATGCACGTGAAACTCTGCTTTTGTTTAAACATCTATCAAAGTGTAAAATGAAAGAGGTCAGTCACTGTAAACACAATTTTTCCAACCTACCTAACAAGCAGCAAAGTACACTTGGGTCACACTAAACACTTTTTCTCAAAAAAATATACTGTAAAATAGCAAATACAAACGAGGATGCCATGACCCAGATCTCTGTTATTCACTTAAATCCAACTGAACCTAAAGGCCAGTAACACCTCCCTGAAGAGAAACTTAACCAGCCCTACCCTGACTATTCTAAAAAAGGCAGTGTTGGAATTGCTGTACAAGGAAAGCTCTCACAATCTATAGAATACCTTTCTGAGAGAGAGAAGCAGGAGAGGTGACTTCCTAAAAGATGATGGTGACATTGAGAATTAATCCTGATAAGTAGAATCTACAGTTTCCCCTTGCTTTTTAATGTCTAGTGAGTTAGAGCTCACCAGTATGTTATCCTTTTATACGTAATCAGTGCTTCGTGTTACTCTGTATAGTTTTTAGTCTAGTTTATCTAGTAACTATTCTTCTGACAGATTTGATAAATGTATCAAGTTCTCCCTTAGGAGCTGTACTGCCTGTTTTTCAGCATCTATAGGAGCAAAAAAAAAAAAATCCCAAATTATAATACATAGGGAGCAAATAAGCTAAGAGAACATTTCTATAAAAGGTTGGTTGAGAAGCTAAAAGCTTCTCAAGTTAAAGCTCTATCAAGTTGCCGAGAAACCAGCATGTCACAGTTCAGGAGAAACAGTTCAAAGAGACTTGTCCTCTATTCCAAAAGCCATGACTGCAGGCTGCTCTAGATTTCCAGCTATTACATAACACAACAAATGGACTAATTGCATACAAAACCCACCTTCAAATTTCTTGCCCATTTTTTATGTACAGATAGAAACAGCACCCATAGTTTTAAACTCATCTCACAGATCATCCTACTCAATAAAATGCATTGCATTTGCCTCCCCTGCCCAGGTACCTACTTGTGACAGTGTTATTTGAGGCAGTCAGTGCTGTGAGAGTATTTACATCCCAGAGGAATATCTGTCTGTCCAGCCCAGCAGATGCCACCAGCTCCTTATCTTTTGCATATGCTAAGGCTTTCACATAGTCCTACAACAAAATAAATGTAGGAATATGAATCAACACTGTTATCCTTTTGAAGTCTACATCTCAATAATTGTAAGAATGGCAGTGATCACACACAATATTTACAGATAATGTTTTTCACCTTATGCGTCCTTAGTGTTGACATGCAAAATCCCTTATGTGCATTCCACACTTTAACAGTAGTATCTGAAGAAGCAGATATCACTAAATTGGAAAGAATAAAGACTAAATTTTAATGGCTTATATATTACTTTAGAGCATATTTGTACTACTCTAATTTGTCTTTCAAAAAAGATTTAAACAATCATTTATACACACATTTCAATTTTCATTAAAACAGCTGCTCACACAATTTAAAAAAATTTACACTATACATCACAAATTAATTTTACATCCAAGGAAAAGATGGAAAATAATTAAAGCAGAAGATAATTTACTTCTATACAGTTTCTGAATACTGTAGTTCTGAAACTTTTAAGTACTTACATGTTTTGCCATTGCAGCAGAGCACAATGTCATTTACCCAATCTGTGTGATGTTCCATAGATGCTATATAAGGGTCTTGCTGCAAATTAAGAAAAAAATAAGCTCATCACCAATGGAGAAGATTGTGACTATCAGATCCTGTCGTGATCTTATCTTCAACCTGCATATGGATCCAAAGTTCGCTAACTGTTTGAAATCACTATTTCAGAACCTTTTTGTGATAGAACTATACAGTTATGTAAGATACCACAGTATGAGCAATATCAAAAGGATTTTGTGATCACAGTAATTGGCAGCTGTTAAAAACCATCATGTACAGCCCTGGAGGCAGCTTACCAGCAGGGTAACTTGGAAAAAGTAGGTTTAGACACAGGAACCCCCTCCTGACTGACCTTGTGCTGATTGACACTCCATATCCTTATGATGGAGTCCCGGCCTGCTGTGAAGAGTCTGTTTAATGCTGGGTCCAGCTGAAGTGCATTTACCCCATTTCGGTTGTACTTCTCCACTTCATCTCTAATCACATAGGAGACCTAAAACACATTTGCACAAACCCAATTATGGTATCAAGATATTGACCTGGTCATAAAATATGAACATCTAATTTCATCTCTGTGAGGCTCTTGAGTAGAAAATATGAAGAGTTTTACAAGCACTGTCTGTCAGTTCGAGAGTTACCAGCACCACCAAAGTCATTTGGCCCCAAAAAAATGGGAAGAGTCAGAGAAGATTCAGCAGTGATAGAACTGGAGCCCAAAAGATTCTTTTAACTGTTACAACTTAAGCTAAGTTAGACCCAGAGAATCCTCAGTTCTGTTCCCTGCTGTGTGTGTATATTCTGGGCGATCTCAGACCACACAGAGTCTGTGTCTCACTTCCCAAGTGGGTTCCACAGTTTCTATAGCTGGGATGCCAGTATTTCCCAGCCTCACAAAACAGAGGATATAGTCACCATGGCTTACAAAGCACTGAAAGACTGCAGATACAAATGCAAGCTATTTCAGGTGTCACTATTATTTTTAAACCAATTTTTAAAGAACTACCTACCTGCCAAGATAATAAGAAACTCAAACTCTTACTGCTCTTTCAGATAAACTTTTCCATTAGTTTCTTCCCTCCATGTTTGACAGTACTGTGTGTAAAGGTTATTTCATGGATTCATTCAGAAAAACTAAAAGGAAATTTCAGGAGACCCTGAAAGGCCACAGCAGTCTCCATTATTAGTTTCAGTAAATACAATTCTAAGACGCTGCAGTTTCTTCAGAGCTACTGCACTCATTTTCCTGATCCCTGGGTTTACACACTACTCTGAGGAAAGCCCTCACACTGAGGGAAAAGGAGGGGAAGATGCCAGTTATGCATCTTCCCAGATTCTGTAAAATATAATCAGAACAAGGTAAAATTTCATGCTTGGTATAATCAAATCTGTTCAAAGCAGGTATCATTTGGATACACAAGTACCAGTGTTTTGAAAATGCTTATAAGGAGTATTCTTGGGCTAGAGATCGGAAAACAATTTGTCACTTCTGTGTTAGAGTAACTGTGTTAGAGTAGTATAAAGAAAACGTTTTCCAGATCTGATCCTCAGTGACACAAAATAAAACCAACAAAGGAAGATGTTCAGTGGTCCTTATCACTGAAGAAATATTTTACTGCAGCTCGGATTCCATATCATGAGAACTGACAGGTCCGTTTGGCGAATGTGGGCAACGCCTCCACTGAATTATCCCATCCCCTGGCAGCACAGCCAGAGAACTGATGCTTCCAGAAAACACATGTCCTGTGCTATTCTTTGTTTGAGAAACAGCTGCAGCAGCTCTACAGACCAACACCAGACGATCAAAATTAAGAGCCTCCCGAATCCTTCTGCCTCAACACTCTCCATTTACTATTCCAAAAGCCCTTCACTACATTTATTAATGTTATGTCCCAATGCTCTTAAAGACCCTCTCAGCCCTTTTAGTATTACAGCTCTTCCTCTCAGTTTTAGATCATGTCCTCATTTCTGATACTTTCAACTTCTCTCACCCATTCCAGACTCATCCATAACATTCTTGCTATCCATGCTCAAGTTTCCACCTACACAGAGCTCCAGAGACGCTGCTGAAAGAAGACACCATCAACCACGCAGAAATGTTATGTTAAAACACTTCAAGTACTTGAGGTATTACTTCTTTGTGAGATGTAGGGAGCAAGATGTATGTACCACTCCTTACCTGGGCTTAATCATATCGTGTCTATATTGCTAAAAGACCCACACAGAATATATGCACGAAATAGTGTTAGAGTCAAAGTCAAGGTTTAACCTGATACAAACACAAGGCAAAGGGATGGCCATCAAATTCATGCTGCTGTCAAACTCTTTGAATACAGCCAACGAAAACACTCAGTTAAAAATACCAAATGTGAGCAGCTAAGACACAAACCCAAAGGTCAGTGGATCAAATTTGAAGTTACTTATCATAGAGAACAATATTTTCCTTACGCAGTATCAGGCTCAAGATCAGCGTGGCCCTTCACCTCTTGTTTTCCCAACTGCTAGCAGGATATTCTTTGAGAAATCCGCAATTTTTGGATTTGTTCCTCCTCCGTCAGTCACCTCCCATATTTGTTATATTTTCAGGTATAATTTAAGAGCTCTTCATTCCACTCATACGTTAGATTGTCAAACTATGTTAGTCACCTAAGCATGGTAACACTTATGCTTTTTGCACATAATAATGTTACTCTTTGTAATTCAACAGATCTCAAGAAAAACACAGCCATAAATATTTAAAAATGCAAAAAAACCCCAAATGATGGCTTACTTTAGTAAATAAGATACTTTTCATATATGATTAAAACTTTCACAGGACTTGGGAAATTGAGTCATATTTCTACATTAATCTTGACAGAATTAAAGTCAACTCAACCAAATGCTGTTTTTCCCTCATACAAAGACATGATCAGGGAGACTGACAGCCATTTCTCACTACCACCAGTGTTGAAATATTCAAAGTTAATTTGCCCTTTATTCCCTTTAATGACTTCCACATATTAATTTAGTCAAACATCTCTTGGCAAGTACTGTTTTTATTTTAAAAGAACTGGGACAAAGAGAGATGTTATATTGTTTCAGGGTTATTGTTCTATGGTAGATCTGAGCTGGAAACCCAACATCATCCTTCTTTGTCCCTGTGAGAAACTTGAGAAAATAACTTTGCTGTAACAACTGAATTAAACAAGATTAAAATCTTGGGAGTAAATACAAGAGATATTTGATGGAAAAAAATTTTTTCGTGGCAAAACAACGAAAAGAGCTTGACACAAAATTCCTCAGCAGTGACTGCTACTGTTCACAGAATTCAACCAGTTACTTTTGTCTCTCCTCAGACTTAGAATTTTACAAAGTGGTATTTACTGTTCACAGAAGGAATAGTATACTTGTACTGATAAACTGTCTTAAAAACTGAAGGAGTAACAATAAGAAGAAAAAGAATTCCCTATTTTATTAGGTAATGATAACTTCCTCCATGTCATGGCAAGAAACAATGACAGATATTTTTCAATCATAAAAGTAATTCTAATCCAAATTAAACATGGTCTCCTTAATTTTTTTTTTTTTTAATTTCTAATACTACAAGGACAAAGAGAGAAAATTAAAATGAGAGAAAATTATGCTGTGGTCAGCAAGTTGATGGGACACCACACCAACATTTCAAATGAACACTGCAATCTGAGCAGTTGGCTAAGGACAAGGGAAATCATTTGTTCTGAAAACAATATGAATGGAAAAAGACTACAGCAAAAAATGTACTCTCCAGCTCATTTTGGAGACCTATGGATATGCAAGTAACTGCCTGTTGTTTACCCTGAAAATACTTAAATGTATTTTCTCATCCAAAATAAAGTGTTAAATGGTCCACTCCTGCTAACCAGTCATTGAGGCTGAAATAAATGTCTTGTATATTAACAAAACTAGAACAAGACACACAGCACATGTGGCTGAACTAAAAATAACCCCATGAGACATTTGCTGCACACCACATGGAACCCTTTGGAACGGGAACTACAACACCAGAAGCATCCAGGCTTGTACTTAAACGCATTAATTCAGTATTAACATAGAGGGAAAAACTAAGGGCTCCACAAAATCTGTTGAAAGGCTGTTGAAATGCATGGGGAACTTAAAATGCATCAATAAAAGCAACAGCAACTTGACTAAAAGAGCTGACACTCGTGTAAGAGCGGTGGACATGCAGCCAAGTCCACAAAATCAAAACATTCACTAATAAGAACAGAAGAAGATTGCTGATAATCCACATGTGGTTCTCCATTATGTTCTTATTTGGGGGAAAAAAAGGTGAGAAAGTGCTTTATTGTTTGATTGGGTTTTTGAGTGTCACTTAGCATAGAATTAAGAAATACTAGTAGATTTAGTAAGTATACAAAACAAATTGAAAAACAAAGTATATATTCAAGCGTGTGTGTACATGAACTTATCTAAATAATACAAATGCAGTAAAGTTTTGGTTGAGGAGAAACTGCTGTGATAAAATTCACCTCTGCTCCTGCAGCACACAGATTTTCTCACTGTCGATAAAGTATCAGATTCTGTCTGGAAAGGATGTAGAGATCCCGCAGGAAGTGAGAGCTCCGAGTTCTCAGTGGCATTTGCTCCACGCAGGACAGGCTGGAGCACATCCCTGCTGTGCCCTTTCCATCAGCGCACAGAGCTGGGGGCAAACCACAGACACGATAATGGCTGGGATATAGATCACCATGGCTTTATTGCCACCATGGTCTGGGAGGGGCAGGGTTTGTGGGATATGTAGCATTTTACTAACAACCAAAGGCTTTGACATCAACACTGCTGCAGCTTTTAGAAACCCCCATAATGAGTAAGAATCTTCCACAGCATCCATGCACAAACATCCCAAACATCCACTCATTATAAAGAGTTTATGGGATTCAGTACACTAAATGGATCAGGATTAACCATTTTAATGACTGCTTAAGAGCTCCAGAGATAAAGCTACTGCCAACAGATACATTTTGGCACACAAAGAAAGCCAAGTGAATTTCTTGCAGGACTTGCAATGTGTTTCCTGCATGGATAAGTGTATCAGATGATGCGGGATCGGGATCGTGTTACCCTTGCTACATTACATGCCTTATAACAGATTTTATCTTCATAGATGGGTAAAATCTGCTTTTAAAACATTCCACCAAACCATGTGGAGGAAACAGGAACCAGCTGAGCTCCAAGGACACTCATTCCTTGCTTCTAAGTGAGCAACTTAAAAAAAAAAAAAAAAAAGATATTTCTCAAAATCATGGGAGGGTTCCATGAGATCTGAATTGCATCAAGAATGAGATAAGCAGAAGTGAAGCACCAAGAAGAAAAACCCAAATTGCTTTACTATCTTGGTGGAGCATATGTATTCCTAAAAATATGGTTTTAAATTAAGGAGTCTATTTGAATTTTTATCCAGGTCTCCAGGCTCTAGCATAAAAGTAATGGAAGGCATTAAGAAACTCATTTTATCCTTTTACAATGGAATCAACATACCAGCTATTTGTTTGCTTAAGCATTATATATTAAATAAATATATTTGTAACTCTAATTTTTACATTTATTACATATAAAATATAAAAATAACATAGATATAAAATCTAGTAAGCTGCAGTATTAGTGCACAAATATGAAAAATTCAGTTCAAAAAGATCACAATGGATTGGGGTGGAAGGGACCTTAAAGACATCTCATTTCAACACCTGCCACAGGCAGTGACACCTTCACTAGACCAGGTTGTTCAAACCTCCATCCAGCCTGTCCTTGAACACTTCCAGGGATGGAGAATAAGATTTTCTTATTCTGTACAAGATTTAAAGAGAAAAAGTCCTTAAAATTCATGCAATCAAAAGGGTGCTGATCCTTATATGACAAAATTCTCATGTGTTGTCAACAGGCTTTGAGTGCAGGGGTAAATTTATTCTGGCCAGGGAGCCAGTTTGGGAGAGCAGTTACAATGCAACCCCTCCAGGGCAGCTACTTCAAGGCACCTGCTGAGAAGTGGCTTCACCTTGACTTAATTCCCAGGACGACATCTGAAAGCTACAGCACACAGCCAACAGCAGTGTCTGACACAGCTCTGCATCCTCCTTCCCTTCCCAAATCAGTGTCTGACACAGCTCTGCATCCTCCTTCCCTTCCCAAATCAGTGTCTGACACAGCTCTGCATCCTCCTTCCCTTCCCAAATCACACAATCTTGCTCCTGCAGCCTTCAGAAAGGCAGGGCTAAGCTTAACAAATGCCTGACTCCCATTTAAAGAGTTAAACTTCTTTCCTTCTTCTATGCATGGAATTTATTTTGAGGCCTAAAACATCCACTCTGATTAAACCCATAGAAACTACAATTATATGCAGAAGCACCCTAAACTGACTATTTTGGATGGCTTTGCTTACCAGTAAAACAGGTGCATCCAAGCTAATAATAGTTCTGATTTCCATGAGCTTCAACCAGCTCTCCTACCACGCAAGGAACCAAGTTCCTCCATGCCGGAGAGGTGTCTTTTGTAAAAGCCTCTCCTTCCAGCCTCACAGGTTTGGAACAAATTTCGTCAACTCTGTCTCTCTCTCTCAAAAACTTTATGTAGAAGCACCCTAATGCTCATCCATTGGGGAGTAATATAAATCATGAGTGGTTTTATCTTTCCATTAGCAGCTGATGGATAAAACAGCCACTTAAAATTCCTTTACTTGAAAAAAGTCCTGTCACTAACCAAGCAGGTGAAATAATAACCAAGAAAAGAATCCAGCTTCTAGCCAAGCTTTATAAATGTTTAACATGGAATGGTTTGGGTTGGAAGGCACCTTACAGATCATCTCATTCCACCCCCTGCCATGGGCAGGGACACCTTCCACTATCCCAGGTTTCTCCTAGCCCCATTCCAAATTGGTCTTGACCACTTGCAGGGATGGGAGGTTTCTCTGGGAAACACAACCCATCTAGATCTAAACTTACAATGCACTGCTGCGACACAGATCAGTGTCACGTACATCAAGTGCTATTAGTACATGAAGTGAAAAAATACCATGCAGCACAATGAGAGCAGACAAAACATCATAAACCAGCACAAAACCACCTGTAAAAACAAGCTTTTGAGCTAAGCAATGCCTGGAGAACAAATGTAGTAGTAAAAAAAGGAAACAATGAGCTCTTTGATGCATGCTGCTGTCAGGGAAATACTACTTCATAAATAGGAGTATATCAAACAAATATCAAGATACAATAAAATCTCCCCCTCATTAGGGGTGTAACCTGCAAAAACTCATTTATAGCACAGGCAATTAAGTCAATAAAGGGATATTATACTCTTGATTCTCTGTATTTTAAAGCATGTCCAGTTTTTTTCTGGCAAGGTAAGGGAATTCTTTACCTAGAACTGAGAGAGTGCTTCCCTTAACCACAGAAAACACTAAATGCTCTAAAGAGATGCACACTTCCCCTGTGTGATAAGTGATGTGTCCAAAAACCAAACCCACCTCTGTTTTGAAAGCTTCCAATGCTATTTCAAGCCTAATCAATGTGTCATTTGATCACACTGGATAGGTACAGCTGAAACTTGCACTTGCCACTAGGCAGCTTTGCACATTGATAAAGCATTAAGTCTCTTCCATAGTGAAAGCTGTAAAAACATCTAAAGGGCTGGCAGTATCACAAACAAGAAGAATAGTGTTGGGGACCATAAAATAAAACCGTTTCCATGACTTTTACTGTTAAAGAGTCTTGACTTTTTATACACATTTTGGTAATTCCAGTCTCCACCAAGGCTACAACAATCTACTTGTAGGTATATGTGAGCCTAAACCACAGGGTTTAATTCTTCCTCAAGTGTGCTGAGAATGTCTACACCCACCTGACTGCCTGTGCCATGGGTTTCCGTCGACAAACGCTGCCTGGAGCGGGGAAGGAATACTTCAGAAATTTGGGAAGAAAAAACCCTGCTCCTTGCTCATGTGTGCAAAGGGCCAGAGTGTTTTACACAGACTAAGCAGAAACAGGATGTAAAGCAGATCACAGAGTCATGGAATGGTTTGGGTTGGAAGAGACCTTGAAGATCACCCTCATTCCACCCCCTGCCATGGGCAGGGACACCTTTCTCTAGACCAGGTTGCCCAGAGCCCCATCCAACCCGGCCTTGAAACACGGAAGGGGCATCCACAGCTTCACTGGACAAACTATTTCAGTGTCTCACCACGCTCGCAGTAAAGAATTTCTTCCTAATATCTAATTTAAACCTACTCTGGCACCGGACACAGCCAAGACAGCGGCGGCAGGAACCTGCAGCTCTGTCGCTGCTGGGAATTCACGGTACACCAAAGCAGGTCCGGCGGCACAGTTCTTTCGGTCTCAACTTACCTCCCCCCGTGCTCTGCGGCTTTTGATCTGAGCTGCTCCAGCTCTGCCTCCTGCGGGCTGCAGAACCCGACCCCGTTCGGCAGCGAGCAGCAGCTCATCCCCCCCGCTGCCTCAGGCGGCCGCTCGCCCCCACCGCAGCGGCCAGCGGAGGCGGGGGAGAGACCCTGGGGGCGTGCGGCGGTGCCTCCCCTCACCGCAACGCTGTTGTGGGAGAGTGGGCGACTGCGCTGCCGTAGAAACCCCCAAGACCTGACACCCCGCAGCTGCTGGCGTGGCCCGCGAAGTTCCGGGCTCCCCTTGAGCCGCCCTGGCCCCGCCGCGCCCTCACCTGCACTTTCCGCCGCCCCGCCGTGTTCTGCCGGTGATGCGCCGCCATCTTGCATGTTGACACTGTGGCGTCATGTCCGACCGGAAGTGCCGGCCCCCTCACGCGGCCCGCGCGCGGCTTTTATACTCGAGCAGCAGCAGTGGGCGGGGCCAAGGGGGGCGCGGCCAATGGGGGCGTGTCCGGCCGTCCCGCCCTGACGCGGCGCCCGCCATGTTGCCGCCTCATGAGGCGCCGCGTCAGCCCTGCCCCTGGGCGGGTCAGGTCTGTCCCGTTCCGGGTCCGGCTGCTCCTGCGTTCTCCCCGTCCAGCTGCCGATGCTCCTGCGGTGTGTTCGTCCCGCTTTGCTTCGTCCCCACTGGCAGCGAAAAGCTTATGTTGAAATAAGAAAGGGCCCGCTCAAATAAATGAAATCAGCGGTTTCAGCTGTCAGTAATAATCAGACGGTCTTTTATCAGTTGTTTTTGTACTTCATTAATAATAACCAGAAGTTCCTCTGTGTGGGACAGACAGTGTGGCTCTCTTGTCAAATAAGAAGTAGGGATGTTGGTTAGAGCGTGGTGCTGGTTACTCTAAGGTTGTGGGTTCAATCCCCTTATGGGGCATTTTCTTAAAAAGTTGGACTTAATCATCCTTGAGGATCCCTTCCAACTCAGAATATTTTGTATCTCCTTCTGTATCTTCTGGGTGAAGAGCTGTATGAAGTTGTGTGCAGGACTCTGTTCTTAGCACACATTTTTGTTACACTGGTTACTTCCTTGTGGCAGAACAGTAAAGGTGCTAGTAGTTAATTAGTGGAAAAAGAATACTGTGAGAGAACGTGTAAAGGGTTAAGGATGAAGTGATGCATTCAGGTATTCCTATTCTTCTTCAATGCTGGCTGCAAGGCTAAGTAGAAGAAAAGGATATTTATTACTTCTGCCAATTTAAACTTTGCTTGTTTTGATACAGATCACTTTTGCTAGCAGTGCAGAATGCAGAGTGGCCTCATTGCAATTGCAAATGGAGGGTATGGTTGTGAAATGAGATCTGCCTTGGCCGAAGTCCTTCCTTAACTGCAGTGTTTCACAGAATCATGGAATGCTTTGGGTTGGAAAAGACCTTGAAGCTCATTCAATTTCAGTCTCCTGCCATGGGCAGGGACACCTTCCACTGTCCCAGGTTGCTCCAAGCCCCGTCCAACCTGGCCTTGGCACTTCCAAGGATGAGGCAGCTGCAGCTTCTCTTGGCAACTGCCAGTGCATCACCACCTTCACAGTGAAGAACTTCTTACTAACAACTGAACTAGAATCCAGTATTTACTGCTTAGATTAAGCAAATTTAAGACAAAGTTAATGCTGCAATAATAATTTCTCTCCTTTAACCCAGCAGTGAGAGTTGCAGTTACAGACACACCACTTCCACAGAGCCACTGCAAAGACTGGGCTCATTGTACATTGTTCTGTGAATGTATTTTTGTGGCTTTTACAGCAGATTTTGGACATGATGGAGTCTAAAACAGTGGGTTGTATTACGTGAATGCCTTGCTTATGCAGACGTAGAATATGATATCTCAGGAGATTTTAGTCACACAAAACATTTAAGTTGGATTTCAGACCACCGAATTTCACATCCTATAAAGCACAGCCTAAATACAGTAATTTCAAACAGTTGCATCTGAGTCATGCCCATAAATTATATATAGCCTACAACGCTTTTGGTTTCAAGCTATGTAGAATCTACCATGTCCTTTGGGAATTTTTTCAGTGATTATCTGATCTTAAAATGCATGTCTTTAGATCTTGAATTTACATAGCTCTTATCCCAAGTAGAGAACCTATTACAGCTTTTCCTGGAGAATTAGAGAGGCCTTTCTTTATGCAAAACATTCTCCTCTTGTAGTTGTATAATTATATCTTTTAAAAATGGGGTTGGAAGTGATATCCTAAAGCCAATTAGTTCATTTATCCCAAAACAGCATCAACTCCACTGATGTAATTCCTGGAGATATCTGTTTTGTCCCTAGATGCAACAGATGGTGATTCCAAAACCTTCATCTGCAACATATTCTACTGCTTCACTTTCTCACTGCCAAAAAAGGTTTCTCTTGTGCTTCATCTGAATTTTCTGAGCTGCAGTCTCAGCCTGTTACTTCTTGCTTCACTCCTCGTGGACATGAAGATGGGTTTGTTCCACATTTCTTCTTAACTATTTGTCGTGCTGTCATCTTTCCTTCCGTCTTCTCTCCACTGGACAAAATCATACTTCTCAGGCTCCAAATCATTCTTACAGTATATTTTTAAAACCTTTTAACTTTTTATTTTAATTCTGCGACTGCTAAGCCTCACGAGAGAGAATGCAGCAGCACGCAGAGGAAGCTGGGAAAACCCTCAACATTGTAGAAGTTACTATTATTAAAGAAACATAATCTTTATGGTCTTATTACAATGTTTATTCACTCAACGCTTACATTCTGGGCATTTCCATTCTTCCTTCTCTTCTTATCTCAACATCCTGGCTTCACTCCTGAGACCTCTTCAGCTCTCCACCACTTCCTTTTTGGCTCAGCAGCAGTTTGCTCACTGCAGTGTTCTCAGAAATTCACAATCTAGCCTAAGAAGATCAGATTTTCGTGGAAATTGAAAATTATCCCTAGATTTATATAAACATCTTATTCTTTCTCTTCCAAAAGCTAAAGCAAACAGCTAATATTATAGACTAGCTCATCTTACCACTTTCCTACTAGGAAATGACACAAACATGATGAAAGGCTGGAACGTTTCCTTCGTAACAAAGAAAACCTTACCTACCATGTTTCTTTTCTCTAATATTGCCTTTAGTTCAGGCTTGATAAATATACACACAGAAACCAGAAAATTATCCCTATTATGATACTCATATTTTTAGCAGCCCTCAGTAAATGTGATCTTTGTTGGATCAGGCAATCTCCAGAGATCTCTTCTGACCACAATGGTTCTGTGACAAAAAGGGATCACTGTACTTTTTTTCACCTTAAATTAATGACCAGGTTGAACAAACACTGCATTATATACATTAATAGCAGCCGCAATCCACTAAAAGTTCTTTGATGCATAACATTAAAAAAAAAAGTGGAAACCACATTTTTAAATGGCATAGAAATGTAAATAGCAAAGGTTCTCTGTTTATAAGCAAAGTCAATTTCAAATCAAATGTGCAAAAGATGCTGACTGTCCTTAAAGACACAATATTGTCTTTATTCAATGAATAATCCATTGCTGATTATGGGTAATGAAATGATGGTTGGGATTTAAGAATGAAACTAGTATTTCATTTTATCAAAGACTAACACAAAACTAATATCAGAATTTCCATACCTCTAAGACAAGACAATAAATCACTTAAGTGTATGCATGAAAATCACTGTGTTAGGAGAAGTCATCACCTTCTTAATGGACTAATGCATACTGAAATGTAGTCAGGCACTTTGCTCAGAATTTACTTACCGAGAAAACTTCTCACTGCCTCATTTTTCTCCAACTCAGAATCCAATAAGACTCCATATTTTGTGCATGGCAGCACCTGAATCACTTCAACCATTACCATTAGCCTGAAGCCAGCACATGACTAAACTGGACAAAACAAGCCTTCATCTTATATTTGAAAAAAAATAAAATGAAACGATAAACACATTTCACATTTGTCTTAAATCACACGCTTCCCACTGCCGTAACAAAAATGCTTCCCAGTATAAGTAACAATCAGGTTCACGACACCTGAATGTACGTAAGTCTATGGGACCTGATGAGATGCACCCCAAAGCCCTGAGGCATTTGTCTGATGTAGTTGCCAGGCCTCTCTCCATGGTATTTGAAAAGTCCTAGCAGGCAGGTGAAGTCCCAGCTAACTGGGAAAAGGGAAACATTCTGTGTCCATCTTTAAAGAGGGTACAAAAGAGGCCCCTGGAAGCTCCCACCCTGTCAGACTCCCCTCTGCGCCTGGGAAGATCACAGAACAGATCCTCCTAGAAGCTGTTCTGAGGCCCATGGATGACAGGGAGGTGATGCAGGACAGTCAGCACGGCTTCACCAAGGGCAAGTCCTGCCTGACCATATAGGCTTTTTGTGATGGAGTGACCATATTAGTGGACAAGGGAAGGGCTCTGGATGTCATTTCTGTAAAGCCCTTAACATGGTCTCCCACAACATTCTTCTCTCTGAACTGGAGAGAGATGGATTCAGTGAGTGGATTGTTTGGTGAATAAGGAATTTTTGTCATTTCACCCCAGCCAACAGCCAAGCCCCTCAGAGCCACTCGTTCGCTCCCCCACCAGCGGGGTAGCCTACAAGAAAGATGGAGAGAGTAATTACAAGTACAGAAATTCCTGTCACATGTAGTGACAGGATAAGGGATGACAAGGGGGAATGGCTTCAGACTGAAAGAGGGCAAATTTAGATTAGGTACTAGGAATAAATTGTTCCCTGTGAAGGTGATGAAACACTGGCACAGGTTGCTCAGAGGAGCTGTGGAAGCCTCATCCCTGGAGGTGTTCAAGGCCAGGTTAGATGGGGCCCTGGATGATGTGCCCATAGGAGGGGACTGAAACTAGATGATTTTTAAGGTCCCTTCCAACCCAACCCATTCTATAATTCTGTGGTTTCTTTGTTTTTAATTTGTTAAGCTGTTTGCTCTGAGATAGTTTTTTATGACTTGCATTTTTGACATGTTGAAGTTTAGACTTTAATCTTACAGGGAGGTACAGTAAGAAATAGGTGTGAAACCAAATATCTCAACCTTTTCTAGGGCTCTTGCATTTCTCATTTCATGGTTGTGTTTGGGGCCATGCAATAAGAGGTGAGACTTCATAAACTGTGTTAACGAGACTGCATCAGAAGTGCTGGAAATCTTTCAGAGATTGTAACAGCAGTATTTCACTCTTAGCATCTTACTCTGGAGAAATGTAAAATGCTTTAAAAAATACTAATACTGTTTTTCAGAACACTAAGAAGAAACAGAGGGCATAACTTGAACTTAAGGCACTGAGATCATTTTCAGACTTCTTCAGGGTACATTAGGTCATTAGGCAGAAAGCTACTTTGTGTAACAATGTGTTTAATGTGAACTTACCATAAAAGCTATTTCCTGTTGTTCTGTAAAGTCAATTAGCTATTTACCAAACACCAAATTTCATGTCTGTTCATTTCTTATTTCATTGTGCAGCGTGAAAAAAGGGAAATGGCAATCATGCAAATTATTGTCTTGATAAATACAGCATGTACTTTATACTGTTGGATTCTTTTCTGAGAGAGATTGAGTTGCTCCTTTTGTTTATCTCGCAGATAATTTGCCAAAGCCCCTCACTTTTTCTGGACTCATGCCTTTGGAGATTTTTTATATTACTTTTTCTGTGCGCTGCTTTTGGTTTTACTGTATATGTAATATTTAGTTAATCTGTGTTCCGAGTGTAACAAAGCAGTTGTATTTCTGTATTTTCCTACCTTTTTTTTTTTTTTTTTTTTTTTTTTTTTTTTTTTTTTCCCTTTTT
>VZTI01004420.1:402536-513155 GCA_013397865.1 Struthidea cinerea
TTTTTTTGCCTGATGTCCCTTATTACTTTTGTTCTTGTTCCAGGTTTATAAGGCATTCCTGGAATCTCATCTAGGTCTTGATATTAGTCACCCTCAAAATTAAGGGGAATCTTGAAGCTTCTGGCCAGCAGCTGAATTAGTTCAGCCCACGAAGGATGCATTTGAGTTTGCGTTGTAATAAATGTGTGTGCATTACTTAGAGATCACTCTTAATGTGATATTCCAGAGGTTATAGTGCTTCCCAGATTGTGGGCACTGCACTCCCTGTATGCCAGGTTAGGTTACAGACAGGAAGGAGGATTGCAAATTCTCTGAAGTTGCAGCCTCAGTAAACAGCAATCTCTGCAAATAGTTTTCATTGCAAGTGTCTCCAATGCAAATCCTTGAATTACCAAGGAGTATGAAATTTTATTGCTGAGCAATGAAGTACCTTTTTAATACAAATTTGTAAGAAGTATCATTTATGAGCTGTTAGCATCAGAGTGAGCAACTGTTACACAGCTCCAGATCTGTGTTATAACAAATTATTGTCCTATGAAAATCTGCTGTGAATTGCTTGTGTGCATCGGTACATAAAGCAAGGTGGGGATGCAAAAACAAAGGTCTACTGTGATTAGGCAGTAATTATTTTGAGTGTTCGAGAAGGCCACAGGTGTTCACAGTTTTTTTCAGTACAAAATTGTCCATCCTGTTAAATACTTGTGCCATTTTATTGGTCTACATTTGACTAATTTTAACTGCAACTTGAAGAGTCATCCAGTATTAAAGGTCTCATTCATCTGCAAGTCTTTATGATCTTCTGTTGAGAAATTCTGTCTGTCATGCAATCACTTGTGCAGGTTTACAACATGTAAAGAGTTTCTCCTCATTAATGGAACATTCTAATTTTAAAGTTACTTGGAAATCTTTTTTCATTGCATATTGTAAGGAAGCAAAAATAACAGCTGATTTCTGTTAATACCAGCTTTTTGCTATGATTATGATCTGTGTTTATTTTTATTATGCCCCAAAGAGACCACCTCTGTTTCTGTGGTGCAGCTATCTTCAACAAAACTCAAAATCTCCCTGTGCTCCCTCTGACATGATTTCCATTCCTTGCTCTTCAGAGTCTGAGACTTTGCTTTCAGGAGAGTATTTTGGTGTCTGTGTTTGTACCTCTTTGCTGTTATGTGCACAGCTGAATTTTCTGTGGTTTGTGGGGTTTTCAGTGTGAACAGTGGTTTGCATTTGCTGATTCTAATGGAGGATCATTGTCATCGCCATGTTTGTCCCAAACTCACTTGTGGTTGGTGCTGGCTAATGGACAGTGAACGGTAACCATAAATTCTGTAATTAACAGTCGTGATTTGTCTCTGTGAGAATCTTGACCTAAATTAAAGCACTCAAAAAGATACTTTATATCAAATTCAATAGCATTCTTTGTCAGTGGATGACATGATCTGGTTATGGATTGTATGATCTTGTTTTGCAGGAGCCATTTCTTGAAAATATGAAATATCTTTCTCAGGCTCAAGTAATTTGCTTTCTAACTGTTATGGTTAAAGTTACTGGATGTTTGTAACCTGTAAGTAAAGTGATGTTGATTTTTTCCATTAAATTTCTGATAAATGTATTTATTTTGTCTCTGTAAAACACTTCTTTACTCAAACTTTCTGTGCTTGTATGAATCATACATAAAGAGACTATTGAAGAGGTCAGTGTGCAAATTGCAGGATTAGATTTACAGATACATCAACTGATGAGAATGACTTACTTGTTTGAAATTCTTGTTCCATTCCCTCTTGTATCCATCTGGGATCTTGTGTCCTGCTTGTAATTTTAGCCAGTTTGAGACATAGTATCTTAATAATACAGATGCATCTTGAAGGGGAATGCAGTGAGAAGGAGATTTTTGATGATCTTAATTTCAGCTGTCTCACAGCAGGGGTTCCATGGTCAATGAGTTATTGAGGGGAAGTCTCAGTGAGACAGGAAAAGGAGGTAAATCGTGCTGAATTTGTTAGGAACTTAAATAGCTGTCTCATTCCTATAAATGGGAAAAATAGGAAGAGGGACCTTGCATGAACCCCTTCTCCCTCTGAGACAGAGGCACGGGTGGTGTGTCTGTTATCCCACTGAACAGGAGATTTCTGGAATTGCGCCACAGAGCATTTCTCAGTGGGTGGAAGCTACTGGAGGAGGTGGCTGGTTAGAATCTGAGGATAAGAGGGTCATGCAGTGTGCATGAATTGTCAGGTGCCTTGATATCTTTAATGACTGCATTTCTGATCTATAATTTAAAGCAGTAACTAATGTTTAGAGTTATGGCACAGTTACGAGGTACATTTAATTATGCAAAAATCTGGTTTTTTCAGCTCTTGACATCTGTACCCTCTTAGTCATTAAACTAATGGTGGTGTGCTAATGCTACCAACAAGAAATATTTGTCTTGTGCTCTGGCAATAAAAAGGAAAAAGAAAAGTGCTGTACTTTTCGGTTAATGGAGGAAACAGAGCCATGTCAAGAGCATGGTGAATAAATTAACAGTAATTTCTATAATGAATTTAATTTTAGTAATTTCTATAATGAACATTATCTTTTTGTTGTTAAACTTCAGCTTTTTCATTTCCTCAATTTTCCTCCTCCTATTTCCACAGGAATAATGAATGAAAATGGGAAGAAAACTGTGTCATTACTCTGAGGCTGGTTTTTGCCCTCTTGCCACTGTAAGAAGCTGCCTTCCTAATGGGAGAAAGGAAATTTTCCACCGTAGCATGAGAAAAGTAACTTGTCTAAGTGTTTTGTGGTTAGCTGCAAGTCCTAAACTGCTGGAGATAAAAAATCTTGTTCTCTGAGCTCTTGCTTTTTGGATTTTAAATATTTCAGTGTATGGAAGGAGTGCAATTCTTTTTGCTGTGTTGAGGTCTGTGTTTATCCCCTGTGCCCCATTTTTCGTAGGAACAGATGGATGGAGAAGATACAGCAGAATAAATACGTGCAGGTATGGATCTTTATTGCATTTAGTGGTATTAGCTGGTACAGGATTGTAAATGCAGCCCTTACAGTGCCTTTATAGAGTGATGGTTGAGTGATCTTTAAAATTCTGCTCTCTTAATTGAACTTGTCTTGAGAACATAATCTTGCTTTCTAGCAAAATAACTTACACTGTAACTTAAAATGTCTTGTTGCTGTTTGCACCACAGAACACTTAGAGTTTTATTTCTTTTAAAACCATCTTCAGTTGTACCTATCCAGAAAAATGTTTAATCACTGTTTGTTTCTTTGTGTGCATTAGTGCTGCCTGGCTTTTAAGGACGGTGTAGTTGCTTCGGTAGAATTCTTCCAGCAAAACCCAGAGTAAGTCTCTTATCATCAGGAAAGATGATAGGAAAGATTTATGTTCTACTTAATAAAGAAGAAAAATATTTTAGACAGTAATGGGTTCTGTTGATGTAATTAAGAGGAAGAACTGTACTTAGCATTAGGGCTTACCATGAATGTGTGTGTGTGTGTTACTGTCCAATACCTGTTACTAGCAGGCTCTATGCATCATTTTTTAAAAAATAAATATAAGTAATTTCAGATATGAGGATAAATGCTGTGATTTTCATTTTGCTTAAACAAGGTTTGTATGTTTTAATGGAAGTTATGGCATAGTGTGCTATTGAATGTATTTTGGGCTCTGATCTTGTCTATAACAGATAGTATATTTGAATTTCAGATTTTGTCTGTATGAGATATAATGAACATACATCAGAGCCTGGGAATAATAAAAAGTAGAAATTAGGAATGAAAAATAGTAATATATACTCTAATTTCTAACCAAAAGCTTTTCATGAACGGCAGATTTTGTGCCAGTATTTAATGCATGCCTGCCTGGTTTAGAGCTTGGAATGAAATGTGAAACAGGAGACCTTTTGCTTTCTTACCATTTCACACATATATTTCCAAATGAACAAAAATCCATCTCTGGTTTTAATAAATGTAGCTATGATTTCAGCAGAAAGAAAAGAATTGATTAATATTTAGGTGATTATTCTTCAAAAGTATCACCCAAGCACTTTTCCCTTTTTTACAGTGTTGTCAGTGAGAGCAGAAAATTTCATTTACTGTTTTCAGAAAAGCAACCAAGCTCCTCCCTCCATCCCTCCCCCAGGCATCCCAATACAAGAGAAAACTTTCTGCATGGGAGCTGGAGCTGGAGAAATGATGTCGTTGGGAATGGAAAGGTGAAGGTGAGAAACCAAGACTTTCTGTCTCCTTGGAGATAAAAGCCAGCCAACATTACCTTCAGAAATCAGTGTGAAGGCTTTTTTATTTTGAAGGGGATATTGTAAGTATTTTGGTTTCGCTAAATATTTGTATACTATGAGAAAATTCAATTGCTGATTATTTTAATTTAATTCTATGTCTATTTGATCAAAATATTTGGGAATGTATGTATACAAGTGTGTGTGTCTATATATATAAAATATGCGCCCACATGTATTTAAGTATTAGATATGGGTTTATTTTAGGTACAGGGAGCATCTACTTAAGAAAATCTGTCATTAATGTAGAACCACTATATTGCTGTAAACATGTAGCTCTTCCTATAATTTACATGTGTCAGTAAAACATTTTACTGCATATTGATATATTTTTCATATTCGTTAATATGAACAATTATCATATAATTATTATCATATTAATTACTGACTGCTCTGTTTTGTTATATCACCTCATGCATAGTATTCATCAAATTGGCTGTAGTACTGCCTAATCTTAGTTACACTGAACTTGACATACTGAAATTTCTTTAGCAACACAAATCTGGAATGTTTTTCTCACAGCAAAGCTGGTGAGTGATTTTTTTTCAGGATGCTTAAGTAATGCACAGTCTATCCCATTGCATAGATTTCTGCTTTTGGAAGTAATGAGTGAGTATATGATATGATATGATATTGATGTTGTGAATAACTTTGTCTATTACATGTGTTAAAAAATCAAACCAAACAATACAAAAAAAAACCCAACTCCCCCCCCCCCTCCGAAAAAAAACCCCAACAACAAAAAAAAAAACCCAAAAAACTGCACTGGTAGATATTTATCCAACCTATTCAAACACAGAACTTTTCCTTGGGATGGGGTGATGAGTGAGAAGTGGAGAGTGGGGGACAAAGTGCTGGGTGGAAGAAATGGCCTTGTATTTAAGAAACAGCAGTAATCCTCTAAAATGTCCAAGTTGGATTTTACTAAGAACTTAAATCTGTTAGATCTGTTCACCATCACTGGCAGTTAAATGGAAGAAAATGGTGATCAGAAACAGAAAATTTTTTTATGCTTATTGAAGCTGAGTAGGTGATAGCAGAAGCTTTTGGCAAGGTACAGAACAGAAAAGAGAGAATTCCTGTCCTGTTTCATAACGTGTTGCCGTGAGCTGCTTTCTCATTTTTTTTCTTATTTCAGGTGAAGAGATGAACACATATTTATTCTTTATTCCCATGTGAAAGCAATATACTAAATGCACATTACAAAACTAACAGTTAGTTTACCCTTTATTTTTTCCAGCTCCAGGTGCTCAGAGGAAATATCAGTGCGTGGCCCTTGACAAGGGAGTTGATAGAAGTAATCTGGGACTCAGAATTGGTTATAATCCATGCTAAAACTAGATTGAAACACAAATAAGTACATTTTTATATTTATGTTCCTACTAGTTTTCCTATTTTGAGAGACTTCTCATAAATGCCCCGTACTGACTTTGATAGTATTTTACTGAGCAGTTTTATCAGTTTCAATTCTACTTTTGTGGATTGTTGGATATGTTGTGGTCAATAGTTCGATGGCTATTACCTCGCTGCATTCAAAAGGATCTCTGTGCTTTTAGTCTGAAATTCACACAAATGGAGCCAAATCAATGAGTTGTGTATAGGGCTTGAATTGGTATTTTGTTTTTCAATCTAAAAGTCTAAATTTGTGAGTTATCATCTCTAGTGATTAGTCAGTACCCCAGCAAGCATTTTGTAATCTGTGTGTCTGAAACATTGTATTAATAGACTCATTTTTGGCAGTACTTTGCTATTCTAGAAAATTGTCTGAAAACCCTTTATCTTGAGAAATTTTAGTAGCGAATTGTACTTTAGAAGTTCCCAGTATCTGTTTCACTTAATGACTCGTTGTTCATCCCTTTCTAGTACTTTGCAGGCCATTTGTTCAGTAAATTTCATCAGTATATCCGGAGTTCCTTGGGTTTTGACATAAAAATATTCTGTCATTTTTGCAGTACGCTTAAGCCAGCAAGACTAACCTCAAACAATGCCTAGCTTTGTACTCTGAATGCAGTTCTCTCAAGATGAGAAAACTAAGTCATTTCCACTTTAATTTAAAATAAAAAGTTGAATTTTAAGCTGTGTTTATGTATCCCTGAACCTGTAGAAAGTGGTACTTTAGTAACTGAAGGTACCAGGGCATTTGCATCTGATATTGATGGACTGGTCTCTACTACAGGACCAGAGATATCAAAACTTGTTCAACTCTTAATTGAATTTAAATGCAAGTTTCTTTCATATGCTGTACTGGAAATTAACACATCTGAACTGTAGCCTTGCATCTGTCTCAGCAGCATATTGACATAGTACATATTGGCATACAATTTCTTTGCACTAACTTGTAGTAACACACCCAAGTTTGTTCTGTCAGGTTCTAGAAAAAATCTCGTGCTTAGGCTACGTCTAAGAAAACTTGTTCTGTATCTTCCCTCCCAGAATCGGTTACTGGGGAAACTTTTGTGTCCCATGCAAAAATTGAAATTATTTCTAAGGGTAACACTTTACCTCAGTATCTTGCCTTGAAAATTCAGCTAATTCAGCAGTATATGACGCGGTGGCTGAGTTTAGCTGAGCCTCAGGAATTCCAAGTAGTCACTCTGTCTTTTTAATATAATGTTAGTCCTTTGTGTCGGAAGAATTTTTCAGTCACATCTTCTTAGCTTCCTTTTTCCTAACCCAAGTCACAATCCATAAATACTTGGCAGCTGATCAAAGGCCAAAAGGTCTGGTGTTCCATGTGAGCACAGGTATGTTTTTGGTACAGGTCTGCTGAAGAAATCCTGTCATGAACGTCCATGAATATTTGTCCTATTATGACTTCTGGTCACAGTTGCTGAAGGGAATGTGTTGCATCTTTTTGCTCTTGATCACTGCTTTTGTCAGATTCTTCTTTTTTTTTTTAATTCAGCTCTAAAACCCTTAATACTAAAATGATGTTTGTATTTGCTAAAACCATTTTCTTTGCTTCATTTATTTCAGTTGACGTAGTGACCGAAATGCTGAGTTTCTCTGTTGTCCTCAAAACTGCTTTGAAGATAAAATTGATCTTCTTAGAATTATTAAAAATTGAAAGAGATAACATTTTGATTTTCGGTTTATCTTTTGAGCTTTCAATTGGAAATGGGTCTGTGTGGTTTGGCTAAGTAACAGTTCTTTGGTTATATACTTCCATTTTGTTACCATGGTAAATTCTGATCTCTGAGTTGCGGTTCCTGATCCGATCTGAACATGCTTGGAAAGTCCCAGAGGAGGAAAAAAACCCCTCCCAAGTCCCATAAACCCCAACAAAATCATTACACAATCATTCTTGCTTGCATATTCTTTTTAAATAAATGTATCTGCATCTAAAGAAGAGAGCTGTAATTGCAATAGAGTATTGGTTCTCTAACATGGTCCACATGTGAGCTCAGAAAAAGAAGTAGCACAGCTGGACCTCAGCAATCAAAAATGCAGATTGTCTTAAAGACTTGGCAGTGACCAAAAGTGTTTATTAAATGGGAGTAATCAGTTTTGACATGAGTCACAAAGGACAAATCCTCCTGTAATGCATGGAAGTTTTCTTCATCTTCTGTGGATGAGAACTGATGTCATGTAAATTGCTGTCTACAATAGTGTGGTAAATTCAGGCATTAGTAATAGAATACTTACAGGGATTTGCCTTCAGTCACCTCAGTGCTTCTCATTGCCACCCTTCCCCTTTGTCAGGGTTTTAAGCCTCAAGCAGAATAATTGAAAATGCAACTGGACAAAGCCTTGAGCCGAATTCAGTGTTGGCCTTGCTCAGTGGAGGGGATGGATCTGATGAGCCTTAGAGGTGGGACATGTGGAACGAAATTCTGTTTTCAGGAAGTACAGAGGAACAGTAACTGAGGTGTAAGGCTGCTGATACTTCAATCTACAGTGAGAAACAATTAGATGATTGTCAGAGAATAGATAGAGAAGTGATTTTGACTCTTCCAAGCTGGAAAGGCAAAGGAAATAAGTATCTCTTCTGTAATAAGTATCTCTTCTGTAACCTGAATTGCAGAGGGTAGATCCAGATTCAGTAGTTGATCTTTATTGGGTTTGTTTTCTGTTACTCTTTTGCTAAATCAATGTGCTTCTAGTTGGTTTTGCCTTATATCCTGGGTGCCTCAAATACAGCAGGACCAGCTGGTCAGAGCAGATGGTTGTCCTGCTGTGTTCAGTGTTGGTGTGGCCTCACCTGGAGCACTGTGGGCAATTCTGGGCCCTGAAATTTAGGAAGGATGAGAAGATCCTTGAGTGTGTCCAGAGGAGGGTAACAAAGCTGGTGAAAGGGCTGGAAGGAATGCCCTGAGAGGAGCTGTTGAGGGCTTTGGGCTTGTCTGTTTTGGGGAAAAGGAGGCTGAGGGGCGACCTCATTGCTCTCTACAGCTTCCTGAGGAGGGGAAGTGGAGAATAAGGTGCTGAGCTCTTCTGCCTGGGATCCGATGGCAGGACATGTGGGAATGGTCCAAAGCCACACTGCAGGGGGTTTACATGGGACATTAGGAAGCATTTCTTTGCCAAAAGGGTGGTCAAACACTGGAACAGGCTTCCTAGAGGAATTCCTGGGGTTGATGCCCCTGGCTTGTCAGTGTTCAAGAGGCATTTGAGCAGTGCCCAAGGCCTTACAATGGTCAACCCTGATCAGGCAGTTGGGCTGGATGGTCACTGGAGATTCTTTTCAATTGAAATATTCTATTCCTACTCTGCTCTATTTTATTATATTTTGATACAGAGTTTTGGAGAAGTAAAAAATAATTTATCTAATAGATATTAAATTTGTGTGTTATTTCTGGTATTTTCTAATTGTCACGAGCTTTCTTTCTTGAGTTACCTCTAGCACTGGAAACAAACACTCAGAAGGAAAAATGGATCCCTTGTTTTGGCCATCAGAAACTAACAGCTTCCGACGTTTCACCCCCGAGTCCTTGGCAGCAATCGAGGAAAGGATTGCCAACAAAAAAAAAGAGCAAGTCAAAGTTAAAGAGAAGAATAAGGACCAAGGAGTTGAAGAAGATAAACTTACTCCTCAACTTGATCTGAAAATCTGCAAAAAGCTGCCTTCTCTGTATGGGGACATTCCTGCAGATCTCGTTGGGGAACCCCTGGAGGATTTCGATCCATACTACAGTGATCACAAGGTTAAAGTTCCCAAATTTTTTATTTTTGCCTGCTGAACTCTTAAGGGATAGTAAAAGCTCTATTTATAAGATGCTGGTGTTTAATGGTTCTGTAGATAGACCTTTGACCTTTACTGACAGCTTTTGGGGAGGAGTGCTAAGGTATGCTCTGTATTATGGAATGAAGACGTATTTTAAGTTCCAGTCACGAATCAAAATTATTAAGAAAACATGATACGTGATTGGTACACTTAATAGTAAATATATTCTGGGATAAGTGATGCTTTGTTTTCCAGAGCAGTTTCTCTGATGCCTGTGGGGCTGACTCCCTGTTGTATAACCAGTGCCTGTTCAACAGTAGATCATGCTGGAATGGCAGATGCTTTCACTGAATTACAAATATTACACAAATTAAGGGAGGCACATTTGAGATATTTCCAGTACTCTGTATAGCAAACCCATGTATTTTCGTTGTCTTAAATTAATTTTCTGTAACTTTATGTCTCACTGGCTTTGTTTATTGTGCCATATTTATATTGCACATACTCCGTGCTATTCCAGAGTGGTTGGTGATGCTGACTATAGCAGTGTATAAAGTAGATAGTCCAGGAATCCCTTCTAAATTAAATACTTAAATTAAATGATTACTACTGTCAAGGAGGACTTGCTCTGAAGAGCAGAAGGTTCCATCCAGTCCCAGTTCCTGTTTTAATGTATACCAGCAAGGTGTTGGAGTGTAATAATTTTATCAGAAAACATGCTTTAGACTTTGATCTTCCAGATACTTTTTTCTCAAAGTAATCAAAGTGATACTTTTGATGAAGAGAAACTAAGATTGATTGAGTTGAAGAAATTTATATTAAAGTTAGGAAACTGTGTTTTTCCTTCAAGAGATTTCATTTTTGCTGTATGGAAAAAGTGCTGAGCTGCATGGACCTTAAGGTGGCTTAGAGGGAATTTACAGTCTTACTTGACCATGTAGAGATATTTCAGAATTAAAATTTTTGCTTTGACTGTCCAGGATTTTGGCAGTGCGACACAATGTGTATTTTGTAAATAATCTCTTGTAGCCTATAAAACTGTCCAAGAGTAAGATATTAACACCATTTTTACAGTCCCACAGTAGTAATTTAATTACTTTGACCGAGTGAATATGATTACTTGCTCTTCATACTCCTTCCCATTATGGCTTCTTCCTCTCGGGCGATAAAGAACTTCTATAGAGCTGCCATCTTTCCTTCAAAATGTGTATAATCAGGTCACAGCTCCAAGTAAGAATGAAGGAAAGCTGTACTCCTACCTGTAGTTAGATATAGCTCTAGATGCAGACTTGAAAAACTGAACATTAACTTTTTGCAGAAGTTTGTAATTCATTTATATGTTTGATATACTCTGAATCCTTTTTTTTAATAGACTTTTATGGTGATAAATAAAAGGAGGACTATTTTCCGCTTTACTGCCGCACCTGCGTTGTTTATATTTGGTCCTTTTAATCCAGTCAGAAAAGCAGCAATTAAAATTCTGGTCCATTCATATCCTTTCATTGGTTCCCCTGATTTGAATCTTAAAATATTCTGTGCCATTTTCTGTCATTCTGTTCCTCTGTTTCTGCTTTTTATGATTTTATTTGGAATTATTAATTAGTGGAAATAGGTCTTGTTAGGTGAACGTGTCTGAACATGTCAAACATATTACGTCCCACTAGTGTCCTGACTTCCAAAACTGTCTCCACATGCAGATAATTCATTTTTGTATTTAAAATATGGATTTTACCCAGCTGAGAAGGTTTGATCTTGGTGGGATTCTTGGGATGGTCCTGTGCAGGGATGGGAATTGGATTTCAGTGATCCTTGTGGGTCCCTTCCAACTCAGGATATTTTGTGATTCTGCTATAAGTTTCTTTAGAAAACACATGAAAAGTTCTGAGCATATTCAAATGAAAAGTAATTATTTGAATGCTTGTGTGGTTTTTGTGTGTGGAAATCAGCAGCTTTTATGAACTTCATTTTTTACAATGTAGCATTTTTTCCTTAACTTACTATTCACATTTTTTGTTGGCATTATTACATGTACAGTGTTACTCAATTGTATGGCTATGACTGTCCCTAAGCTTCTTGAGCAAGCCTACTGGACTGAGTGAGTACCTCAGTGGCCATGTGGTCACTATTTTTCCAGGGATACTAACATGCAGGCCTGAAAAATTTAAATAATGTGCTGATCTAACTCTGGGGCTTGAAAATTCTCAGCTAGACCTCTGAGGAAGACTAAGGATTGTTATTATATCATACAGTCTTTTGTGGAGCTTCAGTGCCTTTTCTTAGAGGCTCTCACCCTATGCCCTTTTTTCTGTGTTGTCTAATTTTGCAATCCGGTGTAACATAGGAGGTTGGCCCGTTTTTCCTTTTGAGGAGTAAATCTTTTAGAGAGACTGTGCAGTAGGATTTTAACTTAATATCTCTCATTCTACAGCAGAAACCTGAGCGTCTGTTATAGTTGCCTCATGCAAAAGCTGTAAAGGAATAAGTATCATTCTGTTCTTTCCTCCTGTTTCCTGGTGACTCTTCTAAGTCCATTGTTCCCACTAGGAAACCATTTATTTGTAATGTCTTGCTTCCTTTTGTACTTGTGAACTGTATCCAGTGTAACTTGAGTTAATGTTCCAGAATTAAATCTGGAAAATGTGCCTGGAGCCTCAGAAGTTCTGTAATTTTAATTCTTTTTATTTTGGGGTAAGCATGGTGATAACTTAATTTTCTGTAGGATCTCTTTCAGTTACACTGTATTTGTCAGAATAAATATATAAAATGTGCAGACTTTACAGGCTGAAATAAATCTTTGCTGTTATTGTTCTGCCAGAATGGTGAGGCTTTGAAATTTTCCAGCCTGCTTTAGAACATAAACACAGTCTTAAAAATGTTTCCTAAGGAAATGTGAGTTATCCTCCATCCAGAAATAGCATCATGTGCTCATGTGAATGTTTGTAGATTTACATGGAAAATTTACTAAACTTCAGGAAGACATCTTGTCCCCATGATGCTTCTGAAAGTAATACAACCTGTCCTATTTTGCTTCACATTTTCTACCTTTATCTCCATGCAGGGACTAAATCAGAGAAAAGATACAAATGTGCCTGAATGTGTATCAGTCTCATTAATACTTTAATTTCTGTAACTTTAATATACACTTTCCTCCTCAGATATGTTTTCAATGCCATATATACTACTGAAATATTGATAAAAATAGTAGCAAGAGGATTTGTTTGGAATGAATTTACCTTTCTTCGAGATCCGTGGAACTGCTTGGATTTTTCTATTACTATTGTAATGTAAGTAAAACTCAGTTGTTCTTTTACACTCAGGGGACAAAAACACAGAGAAAATACTGTTTGGTTTTGCTGAAATTCCTTACAGTTGTCGGCATCCTCCCTGCTAAACTGTGCTTGAATCACAATTTGCATTTCTGCAATGAGAAAAACAGACTTTAAAGTAAGACCTAAATGAAAAGCTCGTCTTAGAACTGTGTGATTGTTCTCAATTTAGTCCATATTTAAATTTTGTCAAGAGGCAATTGCCTATACAGCTCAAACCAAGCCTGCCTCTTTATGTTGTCTTAGTTGTACTCTGGATCAGATGAAACTCATTTGAGAAAGGTCCAAAATGGGTCACAAGGTATTGAATGACTTGGTGATAAATAACAGATGAAATCCCAGTGTCAAATGATGCTCAAGGAAGAACAGACCTTGCTTTACATGCAAATTCATGGGCTCTGGAATAGCTTTCACTTGTTGGGAAGGTGATGTTGGAGTTTAAACAGTTTTGTAAAAGCATCACTCCAGCATGCAGTCATGGTCAGAGAAGGAGGTAGAAAATAGGTGTCATGGGTAAGAAGTAAAGAAGGAGAACACACATTGTTTCACTGTGTGGCCTGTATTTTAATTCAGGATTTTTCGTAGTTTTGCTCCTCACATGCCAAAAGATGTCAGAATTAAAAAAGATGCAGTGAAGATGTATATCTGTAATCCCACGTAACAAAAAACTAAATAGAGTAAAACTCGTATGAAAAAACAATTGCAGAGCAGGAACACAGTTGACGTGTACAGCACAGAGCCAAAAAGAGGACAAATAATATTTTTTTTCCTACAACGAGAGCTAAAGGCACCAAATGAAGTTGTCAGGTGGCAGAATAAAAAAAAAAAAGGGAGTAGTTTGTAACACTTCATCTAGGTTTTTCCTCATTTGTAACTAATAGGTTATGTACACAGGTGTCAGCACACACATCTATATGTAGATGAACAATTATTCTTATGGGTAATGATGAACTGCTTAGGAGCTTGAATATTGTTGATCATCAGCAGCTATCACTAGATAGTTACTGATAGTTACAACTATTACAAGACAGTCCAACAGGTGCATGAAAAATTTCATTTAGGGTTCTTCTTCCCTAGCTGCACCCCTAATTAATTTGTGTTCAACTTAACAATATAGTACCTCCACCTGGTTTTTTCAGTGTCTTATAGTACAACAAAGAAAGCTATTTGGAAATTAGCTTGACTGCTAACTCAAGTGTAATTATTGAGTTATTACTGAGTTGTTATCGAGGTACTTGAGAATTATTCAATCTTACAAACGAGGCAAAGCCAGTGTGCTCTGATCTGCTGCTGACAAAGTCATGCTCTGAGGGAGAGGTTGCCTTTCCAACCATTGTCTCGGATTTTGTTATTGAGACTTTTTATTTTATGGAATTCTGTTACCAGTTGCGACCTCGTCATGAGATGGGTCACAATTCATGTCCTTTCTGACATGAAAGAAGTCTTAGAAAACCTGTTAAAGTGCTGTATAGAACATACAGTGCTTTAAAATACTGATTTTCTGAAATTTTCTAATTGTTGAAATGTTAAAATTAAAACTAGTTGCAATACTCAAGTTCTCACTGACTGTTAAATGTTAGAAAGACCCATGTGGTACAGAATAAACATATTATAAATCTGCTGTTGCTCAACTTCGTTCTCCTGAAGCGTGTGGTTTTTTTTGAGATAGCTGCAACATATACTTTCATGAGAGAAGCCTCAGTGTGAGAGTGTGGTTATGACATTGAAGGTTTTACATTTATTTGACATTTTGATGGATAAACTCTTCCAAAGTTAAAGCATCCAAATCCACAGTAAGTAGGAGCTTACTGTATTTCTTTTCAGAGGCACTGCTCCAAAGCCCCATTACTTTATATCCATACCTAGAAATGGACTTAGATTCCTAATTTTAGGCATATATCATAGGACATATTTGACCTATTTATTTTCTGCAGTGTATTCATTACTGCCTGCTCCATAAGGAAATGCTTTGAAAAGCTCCATCTTTGTAATTTATTTCAGTGTGGGTTAATTTTACAGGTACATTACTGCGTTTCAGAGAGTTGGCAATGTTTCAGTTCTTCGAACTTTCAGAGTACTGAGGACTTTGAAAGCTATTTCAGTAGTACCAGGTAAGGAGCAGCACATCTGTAGAGGGCTGGAACATAGTTGATGGATAGGCCAGCTTAAACCACGACAACACCTTACTGATATTTGCTCTGCTTCACTAGGATGCAAATCCTAATTCCACTCTGGTTCTTTTCTTCCAGTTCTCTGGTCACTTTTTGTGACCCCAGGGAATCCCAAGGTGTGACTGTTTAGCACTCTCAGCAGCATCCTAACACAATTTTTTAAATCATCTTTCCTTCAAATGGTTTTGACAAAGGCAAATTTATTTTCTGCATTTTTTTCATACCATCACTGATGTTCATTTTTATTTAGCCCAGTGCCTTTGTCTCTTTGGTTTGTCTCCCTGGAGCAGCCCACCATATGTAATATGTTCTCTTAACATACTACATCTGAACCACCATATTTCTGGTTTCATGTTCTACCTCATTAGCTTAACCTTCTCTGGTTTATTTCCCAGAATGCTGATATCACAACTTGAGAGATTTTCATTTGTTTCTTTACTGACCACAGCCACTGTCTGGATTGTGTGTAATACTTTCAACAATATGTTGCATATGCCATCCAGATATTCAATATTTTTGTAAGTCATGTCCTTAATTAGGATACCAAAGTATGATTTCAGAGTCCAGATGCAAAAATTCACTTGCAAATATATAAATTACTGTATATCTCATGGTCATAATGTATATAAACTTTACCATTTCCATGTTATTGCAAATATATTTTTGATTTTGCTATGGAATTAGAGCAGGAATTAAACATTGAAGTTGTTTAATTTTAGTATCAAAGCCACACATCAATACTTTTCCTTTGTCATTAACAAACTTGAAACTGTCGTATTTTGTCATACAGGAACATCATTGCATTCCTTTTCTCACTTTCCATGTTATTGGATCTTATTTTCCTAGGTCTGAAAGTCATCGTAAATTCACTTGTTGAGTCTGTGAAGAAACTCGGGGATGTGTTGATCCTGACTGTATTTTGCTTGAGTATATTTGCACTAATAGGCCTCCAGCTTTTCATGGGAAATTTAAAATCCAAATGTGTCCTCAATAAAACTCTGTACAATGATTCATTATGTAAGGATCCCAAGATATATGTACCAAATGATGGAGGTAAATGTTTTTCTCTTCCCCCTTTACATAATCTGTGTATCCTCCTATGTATGTATTGATTTTTCACAGAGATGTTAAAATATAATTTGCATGTATTCCTGCCAAGAAGGTTTGTCCCTCCATTTGCACAAATAGTAGGATGAAGTCTCTGGGACAACTGAATTTGAGATCAGTGCATCTTGAATTTGGAGAAAGATCAGCAGGCTGTGGGATAGAAGAGACTGAGTTTTCTATAAGCATTTTCTTCTTTATCTGTGCGTTGCACAGGGATCCTAATTTTAGGGGTACAGCACAAAGAATTATTTTTTCCATCACTTATTCTGTATTTCATGGATTTTGCCCACTTCTCATAGAGATTCTTTTTTTTTACCAAAGAACAAATAAAATCTTACATTGTTAGTTGTGCAGCAAATTGTTACTATTTCTTTTAAATTGTCAGAGAGACAGATCAGCTGAGAATCAGTCCTGTATGCCCTTTGTTGGGAAAGGATCTTTCACAGAGTTTTGATCCATCAGTGTTTATAAAGTGAAGTAATGTTTGGTTTACTGTCAGAAAGCTGTAGAAACATCTGATTTTATGATTCCTTGATTTATTATTATTTTTTTTTTAAATTAGAGCTCTGCTACAGACAGAATGACTCTCCTGAAATATTGCTCTGTGGGTACAGTGTAAATCCCAAGTAAGTGAACAAAGCACTTTTAGTGCTTTCTTAATTTTTTTCTCCAGATGTACTGTGGTTTCATTTTTGGTCTAAAGGAATGGTGATGATTTTTCAGGAGGAAGAAATGGGTTGGTGGGTGTGTTATTAAATTAAAAGCCAGATATTTCATACCAGAGAAAAAATGAAGTACAAGGATGCAGACAGTTTTATATGTACTCTGTTGCTAACCACTGGGAGTGTAATAGTAAGGCAGAATGATCTAAATGAGAAGGGGAACAGATCAGTAAAGACCTTTTAGATATTAATAAACTCTTCTCTCCTCATCTTGGTGAATTATCTAAAAGTAAAGGTATTTCCATTTTTCCCCTCTCTGTGTATTTGTTTGGACATACCCTACATCAGTGAGAGTTTTTGTCTAGTTCCAAACTAAGGCTTCTGTCTAGTTTTTTTACTAGACAAATGGCTTTCTGAGATGGTCAGATATCAATCAACCTTTCTGGCAGGAATATTTTGGGGAATATGAAACGTAACTTCAGACAAACTGAACAAATCTTTATTTGTTGCTGAGTATTGGATGCTTTCAGGTACAATTGAATCTCCGTATAACTGTTGTTTAACATTTCTTTTGTGGTTAGTCATGAGTGTCCAGCAAACTACACCTGTGAGAAGATTGGGAATAATCCTGACTTTGGTTATACAAGTTTTGACCATTTTGGCTGGGCCTTCCTCTCTGTGTTCCGTCTGATGACCCAGGACTACTGGGAGCGTCTCTACAGACAAGTGGGTGCTTTGTTTACCTGCTGGAATGACTCTAGATGGGCCATTCAGAGCTTTATGTCCACTAGAAGAGTCTGTATTGGTTTTAACATTACTGACACCAATTTTATTCTAAAATCAATGTAAGTATTAAGGAAGTAGAGTCAAGTGACTGAGCTGTAATGCTTTCTGCAAGTGACGTTGGATGGGAGCAATCCTGCTGTGAATGCTCATAGTTTTGTTGGAGAACACACTCGGATCAGTGGTTAAAAGCTAAATGAGAGTTAAATATTTGTATGCAACCACCCATGACTGGGATATGGAACAGATCCAGCCAGGGAGCTCCCTGCTACCGTAGGGAATGTGAGGATTTGTTACATTGTCTGTTCGTCTTCCTTTTCAGTGCTGACTTCTCACCAAACCTTTTGGTTCAACATACACACTTTCATTTTTGGCCACATGGTACTAAAAAAATTGGAGCCTTTATGTTTTGACTCAGAGAGTTGAATGTACCATTTCAATTCTGTGGGTTTTTTTAAAAGGTGATGCAAAAATGCCTGTAAGAGAACTCTCTGGATCCCTTATGTCTATACAGTGCCTTTGCTAGATGGGAACAATACTCTCTGCCTTGTTCTGTACCTCTTATATTGGTCCGTTTTAACTCTTTTTTCCATCAGCCTGTATTAACTGGGACTTTTTAAAATGGATGCAACTTCTTTTGCCATTTGAAGGTCATGTGACTTTTAGTTTTTAATGTCTCAGAGCCTAATTTTGAACCATCTCCTCTGCTACCTTTAAAAAATATAAGATAATCAGTCTAAATATCGCCTCTGATTCTGTAATTAAAATATCTTTCAGGTTTGTACAGATAATCCTAGCTTCCATCTTCATTACTGGGTTTCATTAATTTCTTCCACAGTCACCTGTTTATGTCTTAACAGATGAAGTTATCTTCTCATAGCTTAAACTCTGAGGATCGTTTGCCTGATTTGCTGGAAGATATTCAATTTAATTTTAAGAATGGGGTTTGTTAATTCTTCTCTGCAGCACATGACATTGTTATGTATAACTTAGGCCAGAAGCAGATCCTACTGTTGTTCATTGAAAACACTGCAGTACATTAACTTTTTGTATTGCTCAGGAAAACAAATTGTTTAAAGTTATTTTGAAATTGCTTTGTAAATGTTAGTTTGTTAAGAATTTATTGCCACCTTTACCTTTTCCTCGCAGACCATCCGTACATCTGGAGTGTCCTGCATCTTTTTTTTCATGGCAGTCATCTTCTTCTGCTCATTTTACCTCTTCAATCTGATCTTGGCTGTGGTAACTATGGCATATGAAGAGGAAAATAGAGCTACTCGTGCTGAAACAGAGGCAAAAGAAAAACTACTTCAGGATGCCAGAAAAATTATAGAGAAAGAACAGGTTTGTAAATTGTCATATATAATTTGTAGTTCCTTTTGTTTTCTTCTGTTTGTGAATTAGGGAAATAATGTTTTGAATTAAACATGGGCTTCTTACAATACTTTCTGAGAAATGAGAAAGTATTTAATTTCTCTTTATGTCTTTACAAATGCATGTGTGCATGTATATATATGTTGAAATACATAAACATTCCTGTGATACAAAAAACCCATCATGAATCCAAGTTAAAACATACTACGTTTTAGGATTTGCAGACCTGACATTGTATAGGAATGGCTTTTTGGCAAGTAAGTAACTTTTATGGTATTGCATGGGTGCTGCACTCCCTATTCTTGTACAGTACCATTATTGCTGTGCCCAAAAATTCCTTTCTCTGGGTATCCCTTCTTGATATTACTGCATGACGGAAGTATGAATGGATAAATTTTATCTTCTACCTTTAATGAACGACAGCCCCAATTTATTGCTAGCAGTCAGAAAAGTCAGACTTGTAAGAGGACGAACAAATATTCTCTATCAAATTTTATCATTAAAGTGTAGGGCACCAATTTACCAAGTTCCTCCTCGACAGTTGTTGACAGGTCTGTAATGTTTCTCTGCCTGACATTCCAGATTGCCAGGCTTTGCTTAGGCTTTTCTTCCTTCGGTTTTTCTTTTTTCTTCCTTCTATTTTTCTTTCAACGGGATTAGTATTTAGGAAAATTTAACATTTTAGGATTTAGCTTGAGCCTTTAGTCTTCTGCTCTCTTGGACTCCGTGTCCTTTGCAAAGCAAGAAAAGGAAAGTAAAAGGATAAACCATAATATTTTGTAAATCAGATACAAAATACAATATTTAAAGTGACAAGGGCAGACTTTAATTACAGTAGCTCACAGATAACTCTGCTTTGTCTTTCAGAATTGTGAATAGCATTTGGTGCTCCTGTCTTTTTATGGCAGTTTAACATTTGAAACCTAGGAATCGTCAGTGCAAATCATTCTGATAGCATAATAATTACATGTATATGGTGCTAGTCCATGCATTGGTATTTGCCTTGAATTTACGGACAGACCTTTTGCTTTTCCTGTTACAGATGCTGGCTGCAGAAGAAAGCAATAAGGCCTTGCATGCTGGATCTGAAATGTCAATTGCTAACTTGAAAAATTCAGAAGGAAAAGAGAGTAATAAAGAAACACCTACTTCAAGGCAAAACTTAATTTTGGATGACCAAGAAAATGAGGAGCAAATATTTCGTTCACAGCCTGGTCGCTGCCACAAGAAGCTCGTAAGTATTTGAAATAGGCAATACATTCATTAGATTTGCATGTGATATGGCAATTCAAGGATGAGATTTTGGGACCAGAGGGAGCCAGCACTAGCTGCACCTGAAAGGGAAGTTGGAAGTGGCTGTCAGTAGTTCACTTAACTCAAATCATAGACCTGTGCTCTGAGAGCTGTGGTAAGATCTGCCAGAATCTCGGTTGTGCTGCAGAAATAAATGTATAGAATTCTTAAGTTTTAGAGTTTCCCTAAAGACCTAACTATTTTTAAAAAAAAAATTTACTTTTTAATTATTATTCTTTTCTACAGACAGCTAATTCTCTGATCTAAATATTTAGGATAGGGTTTAGTTCAGTATGAAGTCTTCTGATGTTAGGGGCGTGATTCACTTGCTGACTTTAAGCATCTAGTGCCAGTTTAGATGCTCTTGCATATGTTGGATGTTCTAGATATCTTTGACATCTGTGGCAAATCTTCCAGCGCTTTGTGGGTATCTCATAAACATTACAGCATCTCAAATGCTGCTAAATTCCTAGATTTAGGTAACTGGATTGTGTCCAGGGTTTGAATTTTTTGAGGTTTTTTAGGTTTCTACATGTGTCTTAGGTTCTAAACTCCCAGAGTCAAGTGGAGATTTAAATTTTTAGGTCACAAATTGATACCTAGTGACATTAGAGCTTTTCTAGAGTCTTACTTGGCTTTCACTTCCTCTATGGAAGGGCACAGATGTTATGCGCCATGCCTGAGACTGTGGATGTCTCAGCTACCAAATGTCTCAATAGACCATCTCAAATGGCTTCAGAAACATTTACTTATGTGAATCAAACTTATCAGAAACATATGTGTCCCATATAATGGGATTTTTAAATGCATTGCACACATGGATATCTAAATATTAGGCTGAATGTCTCACATGTTGTTTCACATCTTGTTTACAGCTGTGATTTCTGGCTCTTCTGCTGATCACTCATTTTAAAATCCATTGAGAAACTTCTATTAAGATTTGTTATTCTTCCTTTGCATAATTTTGGAGATTTTTTCCACAGTACCTTTGCCACTGACAAAATACTGTATCTTCTAGAAGACCATCCTAACTTTAATCTTTTTCTGGCTCTTTGTAAGCATCTTCATTTAGATACCTATATTTAGATATTTTAATCTTGATCTGAATCTTCCAAAATAATTCTCAGGAAATTATCCATATTACTTAATTATTTTTGACAATATCTACAAGGAGAGCTTCTAATGCCCTTATACTGGTTTCATCACGTGACAGATTCTCTTTTGCTTCTGGCAGAACAACAGAATTGTTTCACCCATCTCACTGAAAATGGAAATTGTCCCACAGCAGAGCTAAAAGAAATAATGTTCCAACTTATGTATGTTTGAAAAGTATCCTTGTAGGGGAGTCTTTCTCAGACATGTAATCCTAGCTAAAATTGATTAAATTCTCATTCTGGCAGTCAGCACGGGCAGAATTTCTTCTAAATTCCATAATCCTAGCTACAATAAATTAAATATTTGAGCTGAAGGAGTCCAAATCACCCACTTGGCAGCAACTGCCACCTGTCATCTCCTTTAGTAAAGTATTTGCTTCTTGTAGTGTCATTAATGTTTCCCCTGCTGTGTTAAGAATATAATTCAATTTTGTGACCTAGTTTGGTTCTGCTGCACTTAAAGGAAATGCTGTGTCACACTCCATGGTAGTGTTTTATTGTACCTATTCAGAAAACAAAAAGGTCTTTTCATAACAGGTGTCTTCTGTAAGTATAAAAATAATTTCTTATGGCTGATTATTCCTACTTAACTTTATTCTTCTGAGTCTGTGACTGTTGCAGGAGATGTCTGAGACACGAGATAAATTTGGATGTTACGTGCTAGACCTTACTTCTCCAAGGCTACAAAGTCTGCACAGATGGATGCCAAATGTAATGTGGATTTTTATATCTCAGAAATAACATCTTCAGACCTTTCCAAGGTCCCTTCCCTTCTCTGTGTCCAGGGAATGACAAAGTTCTGAATATCTCTATGAAAACCTAGAGCATGGACCAAGCAGTGTAGAGTTTTACCTTTAGTCAAATCAGTATAACCTGCAACAAACACAGCCATTTATTTCATGTTACAGCAACTACTGGTAGTACAAGCTCTGTGGCAACTGATGACTCCTCAAACGATGACCTCTCTACTTTCATCATAAAAAGAGGCTAAAGGTGATAAGTCAAAGAAAAAAAGCACATTGGACTTCTCATCCCCAGTGATTTCCTTCAGCTAAAGATCAATGAGCAGCAGTAACCAGTTCAGTGCTGGTGAATGTCCTTGTCCTTTCCAAAAACACAACTCTGAAGGTTCCTTAACAGCTGTGAATTTCAACAAGAAGACTGAGAACTTTAGTCAGGCTGGCACACAAATTATTCTAGGTTTCTGTTTTCTGAGACACGAAATCTTAGAGAAAAGAGTGAAAGGGTGGCTTGCACTGGCCATGATTAGAATAGTCTAGTTGAGCCTTTTAGATTCAGAAAAAACAGAAGAGGGGAAAATGAGCATTTTAGCACTGTATTATAAATTCATTTTATAAGTCTGTTCTCTGACAGTTCTATCAGCTAAGTTTTGCTTAGATTTTCATTAAAATATCAGGGTGACAAAGAGAAATAATTATTGTTAAACCTCTAAGGCCAAGGATATCAGTGTCATTCCCTGAATAACAGTTTTACAGAATATGCTGATAAAAATCATAATATCATAAGAGTTTGAAGTAACATTATGATATATTTTTATTCATTTATCCTTCCCAAAAAAGAAAATTAAGAAAATCCAGTTGTGCTGAGAGGGAATACTAAGGTACAGTGCATTGTGATGTGGTCAGTCTGTCCACTCCCTGTCTGTCAGGTTCCCTGTCATCTGGTAGTTCTAATGAAAACAAAAGTAGTCCCATTCCTAATTTTAGGCAGTTCAATATTAATTAGATCTTGATAGGCTTAATAGGACTAAAAAACACAATAATTTGTATTAACTATGTGACTATTTTTCACATTAATTGGTGATTATTTATTAATAATCAATAATTCATAGTTAAATAGCCAATAGTTTATTCAAACTGATGGTCAGTGTTCTTTTTGTCTGTTGTTTTTATCATTCACTGGAAAGATAGAATGATTCTCTCCCCTTGCCCCCTGTTAATGTTTCTATACTTCTTATATAATGGCATTATAACTGCTAATTAAATCTTCAGAAGGAAACAACTTCTTGAAAAATTGTGCTGGTTTTGATGAAATGTCCTTTGCCTTCAAACACCTGATATTGTTTTTTTTTTTTTTTTGTTTTACATTCTTTCAGCAAGTTAAAGCTTCACTGTTACATGTATTTGAAAAGGCACATTTACCTCATGCTGGATATAATGTTTGTATTGCGATTTGTATTGTAATATTTGTATTGTAATTATTATATCTTCGTGTTCTCTTGTTGTATTGTCTTCTGCTGTCTTTCTAACCAAAGAGGCAGATCCTGCTGTCCTATGAGGTGTCAGTGGATGCTATCAACGATCCTGTCCGAAGACAGAGGTTAATGAGTGCAGCCACAATTCTTACAGATAATTCAAGTAAGTCATTCTTTCCTCTTTTTCCAGTGGTGATTGTGTAACTCGACCTGAGAGATCAAACTGTCAACAAACAGCATTATTTAAAAAGCCACTAGGGGAAATTATGCTGCAAAATGTAAATTTCAGTAAAATAAATATTCTCATATCTTATGTAACTCTCAATTACCAAGGGTAAATTTTTCCTGACCTTTGTTAGTCTGTGATTAGTTTGTGCAGAATGAGCTAAACAATTTTTTTCAATGATGCCATTCTGCTCATGTGAGATTGACTTTTCTTTTCAATTTTCCAATAACTGATTGTCTTTTTCTTCATTCAGTGATATTCTACAAAGGATTTTTCATATGTCACTTTCTTTCTTTGTCTGCCAGAGTCAAAACTGAACTGTCCTACCTTTTGGAAAAATTTCCCTCAGAAGTATCTAATTTGGAATTGTTGTCCATTCTGGAGAGCAGTCAAAGAGAAGATGAAATTGATAATTTTGAATCCATTTGTTGATCTCTTAATCATGGTCTGCATTATCTTGAATACCTTATTCCTGGCCATGGAGTACCCTGGCATGGAACCAAATTACCAACGGCTGATTTCTCTAAGTGACCAGGTAAGTTAGGTCTGTGTTAGAGTGAAAATGGAGTTATAACCCTGTGTTTATACTGGGACTTTTTCAGTGGCTTTTTTTCTGAATCTCATTTTTGTCTTTCCAGGTCTTCACCCTGATTTTTACCGTAGAAATGATCTTGAAAATCATTGCTCTAGATCCTTACTACTATTTCCAGCACAAGTGGAATGTTTTTGATAGCTTGGTTGTTTTGATTGGCCTAGCGAGCTTTGGAACAAATCTGTCGCCTTTCAGGCTGGTAATTATTTATTATTTTTTAAAAGTACATGTGTTGAATAGTGAAATACCCTCATATTATATTACTGATGAATATGTTAAATCTGTTTTCTTTGTTGGTAAATAGTAAGACAACATGAGCTTTTAACTGGAGTGATTTCAATTGCATCAAAACAATCAAAAGGCTTTCTTCGGGAAAAAAATAATGATATTACTGCAGTAAAGACATGATAAATGCAGGGTCTGATTTTCATGTGTGCTGTGCTACATAGGCTGTTTTTAACTCTTTTTTTCCCCTTGTGTTTTATTTACAGCTCAGGATCTTCAAACTGGCAAAGTCCTGGCCAGCCTTAAATACTCTTATGAAAATAATTCTAAACTCATTTGGTGCCCTGAGTAACCTCACTCTGGTTTTGGCGATCACTGTATTTATTTTTGCTATAGTAGGAATGCAGATCTTGGGCACTGATTATGACACAAAATACTATAAAATAAACACCAGTAAAAATTTACGCTGGCATATGAAGGATTTTAGTCATTCAATACTGATTATATTCCGAATATTATGTGGAGAATGGATTGAAACTATGTGGGAATGCATGGAAGTGGCTGGAGAAAGGAAATGTCTCATCATTTTCTTGCTCGTCCTGGTGCTAGGAAACCTGGTGGTGAGTTTCAAGTCAATTTTCAGTCCCTACTGAATGCATCCTGTTACTTTTTTTTTGGAGGCAAACTTTACTGTTTGAAAAGTATTCACTTTGTTCTTTTTTCTGGGTGTCACTTGACGTATGGTTGTGTTCTGTCTCCTTTTTTCCCTTTTCCTCTGTCTTTCTCTTTCTCACACAAGACACAGAAGCAAAATAAAATTATTCCTTCTAGCCAGAGTATAGAAGTGCAGAGCTTATGATAATTTGGTGTCAGATGTCTTCATCTTTTATATTGATGGGACCAAATAACCAAACCATTCAGTGATTTTAATGCTTAACAAGTTGCCCTTATGTTATCAAAATTTTACAATACCCAGATTTTTGGGTTTATACTAGGTCTAGTGTAAATGTACAGGGAGACAAAATCTTTTTCATCTGCTTGGTTCGTTGGTCTATACCATATCCTTTTTGATGGTGATGTAATTAAAATTCATTTTTGCCTGCTGTTTTTCTACATGTCTGCCTGTTCATACACTATGGACATGAAAGCATGTGAAAATACATTTGATATGCCCAAACTTCCCCTTTCTTCCTTTTTTCTCTTGCCATTCCTTCCAGAAGGAGCCATATCATGCTATAACAATATTCCAGCATGATAGTAAATCATTTCATTGTAGTGGTTAATGAAAGCAAGTTTGAGGGTCTCTGAAGTGTCTTTTCTGTTAGCAATAGTGTCTCCAACTTACTTTAACTATTTCAAGGTGCTCAACCTGTTCATTGCCTTGCTGCTGAGTTCGTTCAACACTGATGACCGAGAGGGGCAAGAGGGGCCTGGAGAAGGGACTAAATATCAGATTGCCATTGCACAGATTTGCAAGAGCCTGAAGGCTGTGAAAGACAGAATTTGGGATCGCTGCTGCAAAAGGATGAGAGGAAGCCTCCGAAGAAGAGACAAAAAGAAGGCTTTGGCAGAAGTTTCTGGGAAAGGCATAGAGGTTACTAATTATGCCATGACAGATGTCAGAAAATATATAGACAACAGCTGCTTTGACAGAGAGTGTTACCATGTGGAAGACAGTTCCTCACTAGCAAGGAAATATGAAGAAATTTTGACTAGCCACAGCACCTGTGTTCCCATTACAGCAGCAGAGACTTACACCAGCGAAGGTGATGATGGGCACATTTTACACACAGCTGTAGAACACAGAAAACAGGTAAGGAACATTGATATTTGAAAAATTATTGTGACTTGCATCTGTAAATACAGTCTCAAAGACTTAACAGTAAATATTATCCTTTCTGTCATTTCTGCAATTTTACTTTCTTTGTTCTTCTAGTATAACGGCTACCAAATAGTCTTGGTTATTCAATGTTACGTTGAATATTCACTTTTTCATCATTCTCCTCAATGACAGCCATAATTCTGCTTTTGACTGTTTTGTTTCCATTTACTACTGTCAGTTGAGAAATGAAGTTTGATCAAGACAGACATTCTTTCTTTTTGTCTCTTTGCCTTACACCTGGATTGTTTGGAAGGCAGGCCTGTCGTGTTGATTACATGTTGCTTCTCAGTTGCATGGAATCCAAAGGGAATGTAAAGAAAAGCTACACCTTAAAAAAATAAATTCTTTGGATTGTTTGTTTTTTTTAATCACCTGTTCACCTCCATGGTACTTTTTACTCCCATTTATATCTCTTGATTTTGTTGTGTTGGGCAGGATAAAGCTCAAGTCTTTCTGCGTGTAAGTGAGACATTTTCACTGCCATGAGAGCTGTACAGAGGCATTCAGGGATACTGCAGATATTTCAGGTGTCTGTCACATCCACACGGGATTGTCAAATAAGGCACGGGAGCTGTAGGAACTTTTTCACAGAATCACAGAATTGTTAGTGTTCCAGGGATCTCTTTTTGGATGGATTAGCACAGGGTCAGTGTCTAGGTGGACTGCTAGGATCCATTTTGTATGGTTTTGGTCATATTAGGAAGCATCATCAGTGGAATATCTTTGGACAAGTTCTCAAAGGGGCAAAAAATTGCTGATGACCTTAGAATCATCTGTGGCTACTTCGAATATCTTGCCTGTAAGCATTTGATGAAAGAAATTCATTCCCTGCTGCAGTGGAATCTGGTATTTCTTGGAATTTGTAATGGCAGAAGGACTGAGAACTGATTCTGATCACTTAGAACTTCTGCCTATAACTGGAAGCATCATTCTTTTACAAGCATTTTAGGAAAACCATTTAATTATTTATAAAAAGAAAAACTTGCTGGTGAAAGATTCTCTGCCCATGGTGAAGGGATTGAAGCTACATGACCTTTAAGGTCCCTTCCAACCCAAACACCCAAATCATTCTGTGATTATATGAGTCTAAACTTCACAGATGTTTTACATTCTGTTAAATAATTTTGCCTTTTAAGAATGACTGTCAGGAAAAAAAAAAGTGGAAAATCAACTGATTTAGATTATTTCATGCAGGGAGACAGATTAAGACACAGAGAACAGTGGCAGAATTCAAACAGCTTCAATCAGAGTTCTGGGACTTCTGAAACTATAAATGTTTTCACAGTAACACACCCAAAGAAAGAGCAACAAGAGGTAATTATAACTTTTATCATTTTGTAGAATATGATGGGCCTTCCCCTCTTCAAGCCTTTTGAGACATGATATGTATCTCTAAAAATGGATTGGCCTGATGAAATCAAGAGTTTTCTCTAAAATTGTAGCATAATATAATCTTCTCTAAACATTTCCCTTCCTGCAAGTCCACTGTAGATGAAAATAAACCAATAAACTTGTTAAATTAAAGCAAGGAAAAAAAGAGTAGGGATTGCCTTTTTCTGTCCTATTATTTTTAACTTGTTTTGGTAGTTCAGCAACATTAAGATAATTTATACACTGCAAATTTCTTTGGCGGAGGGAGAGGAGATGATAATTTTCATTTCTTTTAGGTTTGGTAACTTTATTAATGAAAAGCAAATAAATTCTTTTCTTTCTCCTTCTCCTGTGCAGAAATATCATGGCGTTCGTAGCTTTTCTGAAGCCAGCACTGTGGATCCAGTTGTTCTTCTGGAAATGTTTTCCCAAACTAAAAACTCACAGCTGCCTAAGGACTGCTTTGCAGAAAGTAGGAATCTTTTTTTTTTTTGTTTTTTTAAATATTGATCTAATGCCAAATGAACCAGTGTTCAAAAATATCCATTGGGAACATGTCCAGATTAGCAGGAACTGTTTGCCTGCTCATCCCAGTGTGGATATCTGCCTTTGATTTCCTGACCATCTCCTTATACTTCTGTTGACTCCCATGGTTTAATCCCGCTGCCTTTACAGATTAATGAAGAGTAATTCTGGGGAAGAGCAGTGAACAGAGACTCCAGTTGTAATGTCTCTGCAGTGCAATAAGGTGAAATAATCAGTAAAAATAATAATTTACTTAGCTACTAGTAAGGTAATATCTCTTTTCAAAAGAAAAGAAAAGAAAAAGAAGGCAGAAAATAAATACATTTTTAAAGAAGTAAAGGCTTCTTTTGTGCCCACAAGCCTCACTGCAGAAGGGCACAAAAAGTTGTCTGTTATTCCATGTATGTGTTTCTTTATTAAAAGAGATTATTTTGGCATAAAAATTTTGTCTTTTCTTTAGCTTCAGATCATTTCAACAACAGCATCACCTCATAGATAAAACAGCACATTCTTCCTATAATCTTTAAAAGCCCTTTTTTAGATGTTTTGTACTTTTTGGATCCATATCTCAGCATTTTCCATTGAACCAATATGCTGTTCTCGCTCTTTTCAGGTTGTGTTGAGTGTTTCCCATGTTGTGTAGTGGATGTCACAAAGTTTCCAGGCAGAACTTGGTGGAACTTCAGAAAAACCTGCTACAGAATCGTTAACCATAGTGGGTTTGAATACTTTATGGTTTTTATGATAGTATTGAGCAGCGCAGCACTGGTAAATTTCATTTAATTTCTCCACTTTTGAATTAACTGTTGTCAGTAAAGGAAAAGTATTGAATTGATTTCTTCTACTATGACATTCCTTTCCTCAGGGGGAGACAGGAGTGTGATAACTGTACCCCTTAGAAGTCATAATACTTTCCTCCACTTGGATAAGATACTTAAATATGTGGATTTAAATACATGGAATCATAGTTCTTCATTGAACGTAGTTCTTTACATTTTGTGTTAATTGCAAGGCTAAACCAGAGTCTGAAATTACTTAGGAAAGCTTGAAAAGAATAAGAGCACTTCTAAATTTGTAAAGCAAACTGACCGCTGAGTAAAAATGTAAATTGAAAAACATCCAAACATTATAATCAGAAGCTAAACGTGAAGGTGGCTGTAAACTGCTAGGTGAGGTAATGTTTCATTTCTACTCTCATCATATCCATTTCTACTGAAGAATAAGGGAATATTTATTTGATTTGAAAGCATATTCACTGTCTACTGAAAGTAACTTGTTAAATAAAACATTCTATAGTGCAGAAGGAACATAACCACATAGTCCGAAGGTGATCTATGTGGTAGATGTCAGAATTTCCAAATAAAGTCAGTTTTGAGTACATTACATTCAGATTGTTCTCCGAACCATAGATTTGAACTGTCTGCTTGAAAATTCCCCTGACAAAACCTCCAGGGAAACTCCCTGGGTTTCCAGTGAGGGCTCCTCTGTGTTCATGGGGAACCAAACTGAAGTAAGGAAAGAAACTGAGTTATTTTTATTGTACTGTATGATCCAACTAAGTTGAACAAAACATTAGTTGGTACCTAGGTGCAAAATAATGAAACAGTAACAATTTCTTGACAGCAAAGATGTTTTGCAGTGTTGAGAACTTTCCCATTTCTAAGATACACTTGTCCTCTTGCAAAAAGGGACTTGTCCATTTTTTGCTTGTTTATAAATTTTAATGATATGAAATTTTCTGAACCAGCTAAAATGAAGGTGTGCCAGACCATCACTCATGTCCATGGCTTGTAGTGAAATTAAATGAGATGGTGATCACAGAAAGAATGCTCTGAAAAGCAGGGGAGAAGTGGATGAAAGGAAAAATACAGACATTTGGAAAGGGTTGGTGAGGAAATAATGTGAGATGTTAAAAGGAATTGGGAATAGATTGACAGTATAAAAACTTTAAAATAAATTAGCAAGGCAGCAAATACTTTAAACATAAGCAAACACTGATGTGAACGACAGCAATCAATGAAACATTTTCCTAAAACCTCAAGGTCAAGGTTTAGGTGAAAAAACATGCAACTCCAGGAATGAGCAGTTGCAGATGAGGTGTTTGTCAAATTTTTCCATAGCTGTATTACAACTCCGCAGGCTGACTCAAGATGACTCATTTGGGAGGTCGGAGCCTGACAGACACTGGTTAATGTAGTCAGGTCAAGCTTTTCTGTGAAGAATTTTAGACCAACCCCTTCAAATTTATCAACTACCTTGGGAAGCCAAAATTTTTTAGCCATGATTGACCCTCGTCAGACATTTTTTGAAGTGTTGAACACAAAAACCTGAAAGTATGGGATTTTTCAATCAATGTGAAAATGAGATTGTACTTATTTTAAATATTTAGTTTTTTACTTTTAAGTATAAAACTAAGTGATGGTTGTCCATAATTTAATATGAAATGGTTATAATAAGCCAAACTGTGTATTCTTGTACAATTTAAAAATAATCTTCTGTAAAACTACTGACCTGTTTTAAAACTGAACTCTGAAATTCCAGGCATTTGAAGATATTTACTTGCAGAAGAGGCAAAAAGTGAAAATTATCCTAGATTATGCTGATAAGATATTTACCTACACCTTTTTTATGGAGATGCTTCTGAAATGGGTAGCTTTTGGTTTGCACAGCTATTTCACAAATTCCTGGTGTTTGCTTGACTTCATCATTGTGTGTGTAAGTATTATACTCAGCTTGTCACACATTTTAATTTTTGGTATTTTCTATCTAGAGAACTACATGTAATTTCTGATTATGAATTAATACAAGTGTAAAAGACAGTTTCCAAAAGCTGAAAAACCTTCAATCCAAAGAGGCTTTAGGACAAATTTAAATGGAAATTGTCAGCAATAATCAAGAAGTTGCTGAAGAAACTTTTATTAGGTATCACTATCATTGAGGTCCATGATGGCTCTAAAAAGCTTTTCAACTGTAGAGAGAGAGTTCAATGAGTAATCAGAAATAAAATTAGAATAAATTGATTAAGACAACAGAAAATGTGAAGCTACTGACAGTTCTGGCCTAGATGATCTGAAAGGCCCCTTCCAACCCAAACCATTATATGATTCTGTGATTTTGGTATTTAGAAACAGAAAAAAAGAAAGAGATGCTTCCTTGAAGGAGAAGAAATTTAGATGATAAAGACAGTTGAAAAGTATGGTTGGAAAAATCATTTACCGATGAGTTAAAGATAGGGAAATATCTTTTACTTTGCACAGCCCTAAAGAGAAATTCTGGAATCACCAAGAGTGAGATGTGCAGTGTTCAATACATATACATTTACTCTGAATGTAGAAAATGTTAAATATTATAATCTTGCTGTATAAAAATGAAACATTTTTGCTGGTCAACATCACACTGGGACAGTTCTGAAGTTAAATATTTTAAAATAAGGACATCTAAACAGGTGACTTGCAACATCAGAGTGGCTGTTGATAGCCTCAGGGCAGTCAGAACTGAAAGTTGTGGAGTATTAGGAAATTTCAACACCGACATCTAATATTACGACTATTTGTAAAGAACGTACAGCATGACTTGAGCAGTTACAGTTTTTTAATGTAAATAGCAGTCCAAAACAGAGGATAAGCATGGAAATATCCAATGGCTGAACAATGAGGCAACAAATTTAAATAGGGGAAGAGACAAATCATGAACAGTGAAAAAAAAAATCCTTATTATTGAAACAACTTCTTAATGTTTTCATTTAATTTTCTCTCGTAAAAAAATGTAAGATGAACCAGAAGTCTTTTTTTAAAAAAAATTTTGTTTCCACATCACCATCCTAAGTTGTAATAACAAATTACTGTAGCACTTTTGAGAATAACTATGTAGAAAACGGGAGTATTTTATTTGAAAAAACCTTTCTAGTCTGGTAGTGTATGAAAGTATCATAGTTACCAATCTGATTGTAATACTGGCATTAAAAAAAAAAAGATATGAACTATTTAAAAAAAAAACAGAATTAATTCCATTTTTTTTGATATATTAGAAAAGAATGAAGTAAAATTATATTATGATAACTTTGAATGTGTATTTTCGTCATTTGAGTTGGTGGTGAAAGATACTGTAATCTTAGGGCTGTCTACTAATATAAATAAAATAAAATTTTGTATGCCATTTAATGATCCCAGTTCCAATTCAATGAACACAGCTGTCCTTTGTTTCCTGGGGACGAAATTCTGTTTCTGAAGACTCATCATCTTGTTCCTCTGGGACCACCCTGAAATCTCTCAGGACTTTTAGAGCACTGAGGCCTCTCCGAGCTTTGTCAAGATTTGAAGGGATAAAGGTAAATATACTGGGAGTCTGGGTGAATATTTTCTAATACCTGCTTTTGAAATTTCTGTGAAAAATAAAACTTGAGTGTCTGTTTTGGGACTTGATGGCATTAAGACGCTTCAGAATTACCCACTTACATCTTATGGTTGTTATTTTGAAATCATACCTAAGACTTCCACAGAAATTTATCAATACAAATAGATTAAAGAAATTAAATTATTATGCTCTACCAGAAGCAATTATTACATATAGTGATGTGAACACTGGAACATTTTTCCATATTCCTGATTTCAGTGTAATGTGCAGAACAAGCTAAACAAGAATTCCATTAGATTTGTAGCCTTTTGAAACCTGTTCTTGTTTTATTTTAGACGTGGAAAAATTTCATCCAGTGTATTTGGAAAATGCTTCTGAAAAAATGAATGTGCTTGAAATTATAGGAACTATTTTTAATTACTTGTGAATAGATAAGAATCTATATACAGATTATTACAGAAAACAAACTGTAATATGGGAGAGAAAGCTGTACTGTGAAAGTTGTAGCTTATCAGTCTTCATGACATAACAAATGTAGTGACCATAGTTGTCCTTTATTTTTTTTTCATTTTCTGAAGCAAGAAATTGGAAACTGGGAAAATGGATTCATTAAATCATGGCTTCAGTGGAAATTACTCACTTTTGAAACATCTTCTTGTAATTCCCTTTCTTCAGACTGCTCTGCTTATGTCAACTCACCATGACACATTGCTAGACAGGCTCCTGTGCCACATTTGGGGCTCTCCAGGGCGGATCTGAAAGATAATAAACCTTTATTAATTGCAGAGGAGCTTCTTTTAACTCCACTTTAAAAGCTGCTCTGAGTGAACTGTCTAGAATCTTTAAAGTCAGTGGGGAGAACTGAAAAATAGTATAATGCAAATCATCTGATCTGTGTTACATCACAGAATGTGATGAGACACCGACTTAAGGCACTGGGAGGGACATGGATAAAAACCTCCTGAAAGCCGTGGAGGATAAGAAGGAATCAGTTAGAAACAGCCAGAGTGAAGTTAAGGAGGGCAATTTTTACCTTTCAAACCTGATTATTTTTTATTATGAGATGGATGAGGGAGGGAAGAGCCATCTGTGGTCTCAGATACTGGTTATTCCTGGTTTGGATAGGTGAACTAGGAGCTAGGGGGGAATTTGCTGAACTGCCAGGTCCAGTGTGCAGAGACCATCAGGATGAAGTTCAACTGGCAGCTGCCTATTGGTGTCTCAGAGGTCATTTCTGGGACAAATGTTGCTTAATGGCTTAATTAACAACCAGAAGAATGTGGTAGAAATTGGCCCCAACAAGTTCACAGATGATGTGAGCCTGGGGCTGAGCAGTTAATTGCAGTAATGACACGTGGGCGAGGACTTTGCTCATCAGGTGGAAGAATGCAAAGCCGTTTATTGCGCAGTCAGAATTCCCTAAATACCAGCACCCAATAGGATATCACATCATATAAACAGCAAAGATGTTCACCACAGTGTCCCCCAATCACCTGGGGCATTGCACAGATTTTACCTATTATGGTAATAGGCAAACAATGCCCTATAAGGCCACAAACTCCAATGAACACTTCTCCTAGGCCCAGTCTGTCCATAAACACACAATCCTCTCTCAGTCCATCCCCGGTGACCTGGATGCACTCCCAGGGTCACCTCCGGGCCCAGGATAGAGCCCCTCTCTCTGATCCTCAGGGCCTATCTCTCTTCCAGCACATAGTGCACTCCAACAGTTAATTAATAGACTGGGGGCAAGGCTGCTCTGCAATGAGAGCTGAACAGACTCGAGATATGGGCTGAGAAACCTCAGGAAGTTCAGCAAAAGCAAATGCAAAATCTTCCACCTGAGCCAGAATGACCACAGGTGACTGTGGGACTCTCAGTGAGCAGCTTTGCAGAAAAGAACCTGGGGTTAAGCAGCGGGTTAAACATTTGTCACCAGAACAACAAAGATCTGCCACGTCTTGGGCACGTTAAGGCAATTCTCTCTCTGATGTTTTTGCCACCTGTGAGACTGAATGTGGAGTGTTGTGTTTAGTTTGGGGCTCTCCAGGGTGAGGCAGATATTAACAAAGTGGAGAGTGTCCAGCAAAGGGCCACCAAGATGATGAGGGGACTGGAGAGGAGAAACTGAGGGAGCTTGTTGTCTGGAGAAGAGAAGGGTAAAGAAAGGATTGTTGTCCTCATACAAAACCCATCCAAATTAAAGGAGAGGGTTATTTATGGCGTTGTTGTGAATGCAGATCATACAACCCCTTCTCCTGTATCTTATTCTTAGGTCTCTTAGCTACTACAGACTCATAATCTTAGGTATTTCTTTCACTCAAGGAGAAGTCTGGTTGCCCTCTGTTTTACTTACTCAAAAAAGGCAAGACAAATACCAAAAAATCACACGTGAAGACAAGCATGAGTTTGGGCTGAGGGCTGGTTGTACCTTTGTCATCTATTAGTTTTTATGTGGATGAGAATTTTCAATAGATACAGAAGCAGAAAAAATCAGTGGCTTTCTGGGAAAAGTGATCTGTTGAATGCAAATAATTAATTACTTTCATTCATTTCATTCAGGTTGTTGTGAATGCCCTCTTCGGAGCCATCCCCTCAATCTTCAACGTTCTGCTCGTCTGTGTTGTCTTTTGGCTCCTCTTTAACGTTCTAGGAGTAAAATGGCTTGGAAACAGATTTTGGAAATGCATACTCAAAAAAGGAAATATTGAGCTCATTAATAACAAAACTGATTGTATTTCCTACAATGGGACATGGACAAATAGTGTTGTAAATTTTGACAATGTTGGCATGGGATACTTGGCTCTTCTCCAAGTGGTAAGTTCTATAAAAACATGCTCGTTTTTGTTTTCTTCAAGGAATGGGTTGAGCAGCCCAACCAAGAGACACCACTATGCTTCTGTTTATCTCACTGAAACTGGGGATTTTTTAGCTCCCGTGAATATTTTCCTTATCTGTGAGCTGCTCAGTTCCTCCTAAAGAACACTGGGGCATATGGAGTCTTGTGTTAAAATCAAGAACTCTGTTTCACAGCTTTTCAATTTTGTTTTAAATTTCAATTTTGTTTTAATTTTGATTAACAAACTAAGCCTGAAATAGTCTGCATGTTACTGTATTTGAAGTTATTCTTGTTCTCTCTGGTTCAGAGTAGATGAGAAGGAAAACTCATGGACCAATTTATTTAGAATTCTGTGTTTTCTTTTGTTGTAAAAGTCCTGAAGTGCTGGGATGCTAATTCACTAAGCTCCCTAATACCACAACAAAGGAGAGAAAGGCATTTTTTAAAAGTGTCTGTTATCCCTGTATCTTTTCTAGATGAAGGTCTTTGCTCTGGATCTTCCAAAGTGTTCATTCTATGTTTGATAAAAATTGCAGAATGCAACCATCTGCTGTTTTCTTAGAAATTGTTTTTATGCTTTTAAGTTATATTTGCTAATTAAGCCGAAACTTTTAGTGGTCTTTTTTTTTTTTTCCACAAAAAATTTCAATTTAACAAGAGTAAGCATTAAGACACATTTGACATGAATCACCTTTTTTTTGTTTTCTTTTCAGGATTTTTTTTTTTTTCTCTTTATTAAACTCCAGTGAATCATACTTCCAAGAATACATTTAGAATTGATGCATGCTTTTTATAGCACACTTCTCATTTTTTCCACAACTATTAACACATTTATATTAGCAATAGCTATTTTTTTTTCTTAGTGATAATAAACTGTGCATTTTTTTTCAGGCAACTTTTAAAGGTTGGATGGATATTATGTATGCAGCAGTGGATTCACGTGAGGTACGTCACAAAAATGAAATTTTAGTTATTTTCCCTTCCCTTCCTCCCTTTTCTATCCATACAATTAATTTTTCAGCTTTGTTTGCAACATCAGGTGAAAAATACAAGTAGATGAGTGCATCAAACTACACGGTGAAACAATAATCCTTGGAATACCAAATATCTGAAACTTAGATAAAAGAAACTGGTCGCAGTAGAGTGACACCACACAAAAAGAGGGCAAGATAATATAGAATTTTGTACAAGTCTGAAATGGAAACAGAATACGACTGTGCCTATGAAGCAAATTTTCTTCCTTTTTAAACATGTGCAGTAGAATTGAAACAGCCTGCAGCTTTAGCAGTTATTTCAGAAGGTTTTCTTCCCTACATTTGACATCCTCACTATTTCTTCGCCATTTGCATGTGCTGTTTCTCACTCTCATACTAGTACAGTGTGTTTTAACTTTTCTATGTTTAGTTGACTTTGCATTTTTTCTCACTCATTCCATCGCTGTACTCTTGACTATAGTTAAATAGCTGCTAATTAACAATATTGTTCCTTGTATGGCTGGTTTAAACTGCTTCTTGCCTGGGATAGCATTCCAAAGGATGGAAGTTCGCCATTAGGTACAGTCTGAGCTGTTTTTCTAATCAGGGCATTCACAGGGTCCCTTCTGATTGGAACTGTTTGTTTATTTATTACTAAAAAATTTGCTGGAGCAGGATTTGTCTTTGTTTGTCATTGTCTTTACAAACAGTAACAAGATAGAACAAGACAGTTGTACTTGTACACATAGATAAAGATTAAATGTGTGGAAATAATTTATCTCTCATTACAATAAAAAGATCTATAATAAATTGGAAATGATAAAGCTGTGATAAAGCTGTGATTATCTCATTTTTGCCAATATTATTTTTCTGGTCTGATTTTTTTTTTTTAACAGATCGATCAACAGCCAATGTTTGAAGAACGTTTATCCATGTATATGTTCTTTGTGGTTTTCATTATTTTTGGATCTTTCTTCATGCTGAACCTTTTCATTGGAGTAGTTATCAGCAATTTTAACCAGCAAAGGAAAAAGATAAGTACTACCTGAGCTAACCCAGAGTCTCTTGTAATCCCACTTTGATTAAGTGAATGCTGGTTTGACATCTAGATGTCTAACGTTTTGAAATAACTATTTGACTAGATAAATTTAAAATAATAGCATTTCAAGCCAAGTTTTGAAAATAGGAATCCCCTTTTCCTCAAGGCTTTTACCTGTAAATTCTATTTTCCTGCTAAGTCCTTAATTTGTTCTAAGTAGAGAATGAGGAGGAAGGAGTGAGTAGCTTTAGAAATGAGAAGTCAAAAAAGTTACCTAGACTTTGCTACAGGAGAGTGGAATTCTTTTCTTCAGCTTCGAAGATTTGCTTTGGGAAACAGAATAACCCTTTTTGCTGAGAGTAAACACCTCCCAAATGTGAACAGGGTAATCAAGAAACACTCATGGAAGGAGTAACCTCTGCTTTCCTGGTAAAGAACCTTAAAAAGGTCTTGTCAGTCAGAACTTCTTCTAAAACTAGCTACGCTTTAAAAAGTCCTTCATCTATAAAATAAACCTACAGATCAATTTACTGGGGTTTTGAAAAAATTCTGCATTGGGATCCAAGCCATGACCCCAGGAGGAGGTTGTGTGGAAATTTAAAGGCTGCTTAAAGCCCAAGAAGCACTGACTGCTTCCCGTTTTCTCCTCATAGTTGTTATATTCCCTGTTCTTGTTATTCAGACATGAAGACAGGAAATGAAAGGCAAAATCTTAGAATTGAAAATGCAGCAAAGAAAAGCAACAGTCATCCTTCCCAGGAATACTTCACCTTCTTTGTGCCAAGCCTGTTTATCAATTGAGTTCTGTCCTGACTCATTTAAGGGCTTAAAGTATCCAGAATATCAAGGGAAATTGTGTCTATTAATCCACTTGGAAGTCTTGCAACAAATAAGCATCTTGCTCATTGAAAAAATACCAGAAAAGCAGACCCCAACAGGAGGTTTACAGTTTCAAGGTTCCCATTTGGAAGACAGAATCTCTACAGGAGCCATTTATTATTTCCGTAGGCTGACTTATACACCAAGTGTCAAAGCATTGCTGCCTTTGGTAGAGAAAGATAGAAATAAAACCCACAAGAAATTCTTCTGTTCTGACACTTTCCGTGCCTTCATTAATGTCTCCCCGGATGGGGGAGAGTTTTAGCATCTTTGCCAGGAATCCAAGAGACAAACGGGACCTTCAGCAGTCTCTGCTTTCAGGCAGTTGTTTATTAAGTCTTTAGAGAAACAGAGTCACTGACGTGACCCAGACACAGCACAGAGCAGAGAATGCAGGAGAAGCCCGCATTGTCAAGATTAGACAGTCTTTTTAAAGGTAAATTATCCAATAAAAACGTAAAACAAAAGATATTTTCACTTTTCCACCAATGTTCCATAACTCACTTTGTCACGTAGACAGGAACTGCGGAATTCTTTATCCAATCACCTTAAACTACTCCTACTGCAGAATATGGAGCAATAGAAGGAGAAACAGCCTGGAAAACAACAATCCTCCATTTTGAAGTTTTTTACCTTTTCTCTATTTACTATATTAACAAACCCAAAGACCTTAAATTTTCACCTTGTGATAATCTTACATAACATTCTATCACCCAGTTCACACCAGTGTAGATTCTAACTCTTCCCAAAGGGTCGGTAACTTTCTCCATGGGCAAAGGTCAAAGACAGTGTTGTCCAGGGGGATAGAATCCTTCAAAACAGGCAGAGAGATATTCTCTGCATTCTGGATTCCACCATCTTCTTTGCATTTGGACAGAGAAAGGATGCGTAGGGATTTAGGAACATCAGTCCAACTTCACTGTAAGAATTTCCTTTTATAACAAAGTCCCAGTTACAATAATCCCAATAGTAAAAGGTTAAGTAGTTTACAAACTGGAGCATTTGCTAGAAGTTTATGTGGATGTTACACTTTTTTCTTTTCTTACTACATGCTGTAACTGACATTGGTTTTGATTTTTCATTTTCCTCTTTCATTTCTTTTCTTCTTCTTTGGGATTTCCATTGAGATTCCATATATTGAAGTTAAGTGGAAATTTTAGAGGTCTTGATGGAATGATCCAAATGGCAGATGCCCTGCTGAACACTGTTACGTGTTTGTTGTACAAAATGCTGATCACTTAATGCTTTTATGATGAATGCCTTCTGAATACTGGGTTCCAACTGATTGCTCAGTAATACAGGTGGTGTGGATGGTGAAAAGAAATTCATTGCCAGGAACGCCTGGTAGAACTTGGTCCCAAAATGCTTATTCATCCTCCTCCATTTACTTGCTAGTCCAGCAATGTACTTCTGCTTCTACCTTTCCCAAAAATATAAAATATTTTACTTCTTGATGAATCTTATATAATTTTGAAGATAGGAAATAGATTTGCAAAACTTCAGAAAGGCTCTCACACTTGACGGAACTGACTTGGGATCACTGCCTGGACTTGACTTTCATGATCAAACCCAGATCAGATCAAAGATCAAGGGCAAAAGGAGAAATGGTGAAGACACATTTGGTCTCTGTGCTCTCTTAAGTCCTACTTGTGACAGCTGTGACGTACTCTTTTTTACGTAAATTTGCTGGTATTGATTTAGTTGACTTCAGCTGAGCAACATTATTCTTTCTCTTTACTTAGGTGGAAAAGATCTATTTTTGACTGAGGAACAGAAAAAGTACTATAATGCCCTAAAAAAACTTGGATCCAAGAAACCCCAAAAACCCATCCCAAGACCATCGGTGAGACCACCTTAAGTAGAACATGATATAAAGATGATGATATTTCAACTCAGTAGCCAAGCATTGGGAAATAAATTTTGCATTAGAGCCCCTCATCTTCCTCATTCAATATAGTATTTAGATTTTACTCTCTTTTGTTTAAAAATTCCATGTAACACAGTCATCTTTGAGGGTATTAATTGAGGAAATTTACAACCTATTTATCAGCTACTCCAATGTACAAACTTTTAAAACCAGGTCTTATTAAGTATTTGATATTCATAACATGATCCTGGTTATTTAAGTTGCATGATGTTGCTTGTGCAACTAGATTGGATTATTGTAGGTGAGAATGAATAGAGAATAGTACATGCCCCATGGCTGTTATTTGCTTTTAAATAATCTTATGCTTTATTTCTTTGATTTTCTTAAATTTAATTCCAGGCTTGGCTTTGCATAGTAACTACACAGGGTTTTTCCTGCTTATGACATTTTAATTAGAATAGCTTATCTTAAAATATCTGCATCCATAAGTATTTCTATTAAAAGAGCAATCACAATGTACTCTGAATGTTTTCCTGCTATATATTTTTTTCTAAGCCAATGTGCTTGCACAATGCCTGAAAATACTGAAAGTACTGTGAGTTTCCTTTGAGGGTCTAAAGAAAACCCCTAAAAATGCTTCTAGTAGCTTATTGTTAAATTTATGTTACCTTAACTTCCTTTTCTAAGCACAAATTACTGATGAATATTTGAATTCAGGCTGGGTCTCAGAAGTGGCATTAAGCAGTTCTCATTCTCTCCACAGAATGCATTCCTAGGATTGCTGTTTGACATCGTATCTCACAAAGCTTTTGACATCACCATTGTGATTTTCATCTGTCTAAATATGATTGTTATGATGGCAGAAAACAACCAGAAGGGCACCAAGGATGTTCTTAATAAAATCAACTATTTTTTTGTGGCTGTATTCACTGCAGAATGTGTCATAAAAATACTGGCCTTAAGGCAGTACTACTTTGGAAGCGGCTGGAATGTATTTGATTTCAGTGTTGTGGTCCTTTCAATAGTGAGTAAGTATCAATCGTTAGGTCAGGTAATGTGTCATACCAATAGTAAGCCAAATTTCAGTATGAAGTTACCACCTACATATGTTTGATAAACAAATTCCAGATCCATTTTGCTTCTTCAAACTATTTGCTGAGTGATTCCTTCTAAAAGGATGTATTTTTGTTTTCCCTTATATTTTTGCAGAGTACTAAAACGTAAATGGAGTTTTCCAATTTTTTTAAAGTATGATTTTTATTGAGGAATTAACAGAATATTCATTTAATTCAGTAACATCTTTTCTAAGTTATTGTACTTAAACTGTTGTCTAACTTCTTATGCTTTCAATTTACATGTTGTCACATTAGCTGTTGTTTTCACAGTAAAAGAAAATTCAGGTTACAAATACATTTGCATCAAAAATGGGGATTAGTTTAATTTTTCCAGGACTTCCTCTTAAAAAGGCAGAGCCCAATTGCAGATTTGGAAAACTCAGGAAAATTTGGTTGCTCAATGCCATTCTAAATCTGGATCGTTATTTGTGACTGAAAAAAATTATTAAAACTGGCTCATATTTTTTTGGCTCTTTAAATAAGACTAAATGCTTATCATTTACTCTGCAAATGGCATATATAGCTCTAGTTTCTCGTCCAGTTTATTTTGTCTATTCTTCCTACTCAGGCTCGGGTCATATCATATAATAAAGGATGGGAGAGAAAAACTGCTCTGAGTTCTGTGCTTCTTGCCTAAGCATGGTAGCCTTTTGCCATCCTGTACAACACAGAAAAATGATGACTTCTTAACTCATCTGTTTGTTATCATTTGCATTGCTACCGTGTCATTGCTCTGTAGGGTCGTAGAATGAGCTGTTATGGGGGATAAACACTGAGAGACAATTTTCCTTTATTTTCTTCTTGCTCTTCTCTGATCTCATTTGAGTACTAAGCATTAGTCAAAGTCTCACATTTAGGCTTAGGCCTGCAGAAGAAGCAGCACTCAGACAGCAGCTCAGAGACAGCCCCAGAGCTTCCAGCACAGGACCTGAATGGATTTAAAAGGATTTTTTTGGAACTTCAGCAATGAATGTGTAAATTCACCCCCCAAATTAGTGAAACTTGGGAGAAGGCAGCTTCCAAACTATGCAAAAATCTTGATACTTCATTAATATTGAAAGATATTACAGTTTTTCTTTCTTTACCTAAGCTTTTTTCTAAGCAGTTTCAGAACTGATGATGTTTCTATTGAGAGCAGTGTAATATGATCAGTGTTACTTCTGACACCTAAAGCACAGAATATAACAAAATGGTCATTAATTTGACTAACTTGACCTGACAACATTTTGTTTTCTTTTTCTTTTCAAAGGTCTTGGCGTTTCTGAAGTCTTTCGAACTTTCTTCTCCCCTACAGTTTTGAGAACTCTTCGTTTGGCGCGAATTGGCCGAATCCTGAGAATAATTCGCAAAGCCAAAGGAATTCGAACTCTTCTTTTTGCACTGCTGATGTCTCTTCCTGCACTGGTCAACATTGGCCTTTTGCTTTTCCTGATTATGTTCATTTATGCCATCGTGGGCATGGCAAACTTTGCCTGTCTCCACTCGGAGGGTGGGATTGATAACATTTTCAACTTCCAAACCTTTTGTGGTAGCATTCTCTGCCTCTTCCAAATTACAACATCAGCTGGCTGGGATAGTCTTCTGGCCCCTGTGCTAAAGCAATCAGATACATGTGCTCCCAAATTAAATTTAACAGGGACAGAAAAAAATAATTGTGTAAATAGGGGCTTTGGTATTTTATATTTTGTAAGCTATGTCGTTATATCATTTCTCATTGTTGTAAATATGTACATAGCTGTCATTTTAGAGAACTTCAGTGTTGCCACTGAGGAAAGCACAGATCCTCTTTGTGAGGATGACTTTGATATGTTTTATGAGACATGGGCGAAGTTTGATCCTCTGGCAACGCAGTTCATAGATTATTCTGCTCTTTCAGACTTTGCAGATGCACTGGCAGACCCCTTGCGTGTCCCAAAGCCCAATAAAATCCAGCTCATATCCATGGACATCCCTATAGTTAGTGGAGATAAGATCCACTGCTTGGATATCTTGCTGGCTCTCACTAAAAGGGTCTTGGGAGAATCTGGAGATCTGGATAATCTTGAATTAAACATGGAAGAAAAGATCGCAGCTGCCAATCCATCTAAAAGTTGTTACAGCCCAATTTCTTCTACCCTTAGAAGAAAACAAGAGGAAGTGTCGGCTCTTATTATTCAAAGGGCCTTCAGGAGGCATTTGAGACAACGTTCTCTTGAAAATTTATCCTTAAGCCATTGTAAACGTAACAGTGCTGTCTTTGAACGAGAACTACAGGACAAGCAAAGTCTTCTTGCGTCACTGTTCAATGAAAATAATGGTAGGAAGATGGATAAACTACGTCCTGCTTCTTCCATATCCCTCCCTTTATTTTATGATGGCTTTGCCGAGACAGAGAGCAATAGGTTTGACACGTAAGGTTGCCCCAGGCTGCAGTATTTCCAATTAAACCAATGTCACTTATTTTCAGATGGAGACAATACTTTGATCCCAGAGCATAATACTCTAAATTTAGAATAATGATGGCAGCCTTTAAGTATTGTAATTGTTCGGATTTGCAAATGCTCCTTAAAGCAATTAAGATTTGAACAACTATGTCATAAATATTAGAGGAAAATCAAACCATGGAATTTTTTTTTTCCTCAGCTACTGGAGTTGGTGAATTAATTCTTTCAGCTGTCATTTTTATATTAGTTCATGTGTTCACTGAAGAAATCTGTAAAAGATCAGCATGTATTTATAAACACACAAGGATATAGAATAATGTATATCTCTTAAGGGAGATCCAATTTTTCCAACCAGACTTTATTGTAGCAAAATTAAGTAATTACTGCACTTCTGCAAAGGAGCTCACTCAAGACACTTGAATATAATCAGCCTCTAATTTTGATCGTTTTGGGACCATCCTCCTCCTAATGTCTTTGAATGGATTTGTTTATGCCTAAGAATTTTTGAGGCATCTTTACACAAACACCTAAACAGATTTAACAGATCATCCTCAGTTGCCTGTGCCTGAAAGTTGTACATAATTTGTTCTTCGTATCATTCAGTGTATGAAAATTGTGGTAATCATAGTTACCAAAGTCAAAGGATATTATGCAAGAGGTATTGTTTCCAGAAAAGAATAATTGTACCTAAAATTCCGTCATTATACTTCATCCCTAGAAAGCACTACTTAGTAATCCAAAATGAAGTTCATGGTGTATCTTGTGAGATAACATTTACTAAAGTCAGAGAAAGAATTTATTTCATTGATTCTGAAAAAAAACCCGTATGAACAATGCTTACTAATATTTTACTGATTTTTTTTGCAGTTTGAAATATAATCAGTTTAGATTCTTCAATAAATACTTCAGATGCTTAACATGTTTTTGTCTGTTTTGTAAGAAGTATCTCCAATTTCTTTAATAACAAGACATAATCTGTTATTAGAGAGGTAGAACAACAGTAATATAATTTTTCCGAAGTAGCTACCTATTAGCACAAGAAAACTCAATATATTTTGCTTTTCACAGGAATTCAGAAAAGATTTAGCATTTTCAGGCCAAGAATAGCAAGAACAATAGGGTAATGAATTTTTACTGTCATTTACCTTTTTAAAGACTATTAAAATATGACAGATATAGTCAAAAATAAGCTATTTTCAGGACAAATAAAGGCACAGGAAAGCTAAAAGTTAAAGAGCTCGGATACAGTATTGTTTGAACTAGATTTATCATGGTTAAGCATTGGAACAGCCTCCCCAGGGAAGTGGTGGAGTCCCCATCCCTGGAAGTGTTCAAAAAACGAGTGGATGTGGCACTTGGTGCTCGGGCTTAGGGGCGGTGCTCAGTCAAAGGGTGGACTTGATGATCTCGGGGGTCTTTTCTAACCTTAGTGATTCTATGATTACTTCTAGAATCAGCTTCTGTTCAGATAAAAACGCTGTTGAAGAGGGTCTGCAGAGCTCTCAGGAAAGCTCAGGGGTCAGCAGCCCTGGGCAGTGGGACGCAGAGATGCTGGGTGGTTCTGTCTCCTGTCCAGCCTGGACAGTTTCATGCACGGTGATGCTCATCACATAAAACGATAAATTTTGTTTGGTGTGAGCTGGAATGAGCTCTGGAATGAACCAGCAGCTTTTGTTCAGCAATCATGTTCCATTAGATGGCAGCATTTACTGCGGTTTAGGATGTGGCCAGTCTCCAGTGAAACAGGTGAAACTCGCACACTTCAGCGTCGAGGTACTAAATTAATTGTAAATTGTGTAGAAAAAAGTGTCACAACTGTCTTTTTTTTTTCTATCCTGGGCTTTCAAGTTAGCCACAGTTCTCAGTAAGTGCTTGTTTGCTGACTGTTCTGGTGTCTGATAGACCTTAATGGTTGTGAAAAGAAATAAAATTGTTCTCCTGTGTGCTTGGACTTTCCAGAGGGGTAGTTTCAAGCATTTCTCTATAGCACTGTAAATGTTTCCTGGAGAAGAGGTAGGACTGCTTTGTTCTTGCATATTGGAAAAGCAGGAAACACTGGAAAAGCCGTGTAAGAGAATTTAAAACATTAATCAGTCTGATCTTTGCAATTAAAAATCATTTGTTTGAATGCAACACCAGGTTCTCTGTCCAAAACTAGAAATACTTTGAAGAGGAACACTTTATTTCCATTGCAGGGGCTGCAACTTTGGACAAAGTCACACACCAGGCACGGACACATCTTTAGTGATTATGTTACTTCAGCAAAATATAAAGCCACCTGAATTCACCACGGGGCTAATTTAAAAGTCAGACCAATTTTTTAGTATTGCTTAAGCATTAAAATTGCCTTAGGAGGCTGTTGCAGGGTTGAAAGGAGAATAGTGATATCCAGCTGTTGCAGCTTCTTCCTGCTGCAACTGTCCAAAAGCCAATTCAGCTGCTGAGGCAGTGTAGAGTTCTTTAGAAGTCTGTAAATGGTGATGAATTAAAGCAGTGAACAGGTGGGAGCTTTTGACAATTCTGTTAATCTGGAACTGTGAATTACTCCAGGTAAAACTGCCTGGATTTATGTGAACTCCATGAAAAATTCAGGCATTCTTGTAACATGGTGGATGAATATTCCTTTCCGTTTGTGAAGTTTGATACTTAAATCACAGAACAGCAGAAACAAAGGATTATCAGATCCCCCCAGTCAAGGAACACTGTGAATGTAGAGCTCCCAGAGAATTTCTGAGGGCCGGCAGTTGAGCGCAAACCAGCATTGCCTCCTTAGTGGTGGTGCAGACCTCTGTTTTACATTTCCATGTTCCACATGTTCCTGTGTAGAAATAGAGTGAAACAGACCCCTGGGAGTTTTTTCCTGCTTTCGTGGTAGCACTGTATCCTTCACCGCAGGCTCCTCAAAGGTTTTGTGGAAATTGTCCTTTTACTTTCTGGAGTTCCTCAGTTACTGCTCAGCTTGCAATGTGTGCACTAGCCAGTGTTTCCTCAGGACTTAAAAGGGACCCCATGTGTTATTTGAAAAGAAATAACCCCTAGTAGAAGGTTCCTGGCCCATGGCAGGGAGGTGGGAACTGGATGATCTTTAAAGGTCCCTTCCAACCCAAAACATTCTGTGATGTTATTAAAGGTACCAGAAAGAGAATCTCATCATTTCGTCTTATCCCTGAAACTACCAGAGGTTTTTGTGCTTGACAAGTGTGTCATCTGCAGTGTCACTGTCCAAAGCCATCACTGAGCTAAATATTTTCTCTGAGCATGAGAAATCTTCACAACTTAGGTGGTGCAGGAAGATGTCCCAAAATATGCTTTTATAAGTCATGTTTAGAGTGATGTTTCCATAAGAAAAGCACACCCAACTGGAGCAGATCGAGGCAGAGGTTGGGATGACGGCTAGAAGTGATGGAGAAGAGATCTGTTGTGTTGGAACTAAATAGAACAAATTATTCAATACTTGTGGTAAAAGTTTCAAAGATGCAGGAACTGTGTTTAAATATTTCCGTTAACTACCACCAGCTAAAAGCAAGCCCAGCAGCAGCCACATGCTTTTCAAACTTAAATATTATTGCTAAAGAGACACTTTAATCAACAACCTGGGAGTCTATCAATTCATACTGTTTTGGACATGCACTTCTAGTCCCTAGTCTAGGGCAATTAACAAGAGATTTCTCACCTGCCCACTCCTGGGAACCAAATTTTTACTTCCACAACATCATGTCAGATTTCTTTCTGCAAGTTTCTTCAGCACCCTCATCCATTAGATATATTTGGATGAAGATACTGAGCTGAATGTCAGAGCTGAATGTGGTGGCACAAGTTTTGACTCTTTGCTCTGCCAGTTCCTGGGAAAATATGTGAAGGCATCAACTTAGTAAGTGGTTTTATTGATCTTCAGAGACTTTTGAAAGAGCAATAGAGATGTTTTGGCAGCTCCTCAGGAAAATATAGCTGTTTGGGCAAATCTGTTGCAGTTGTCTGCTTCGTGGTTCCATGGAGTTAAGGTAAGACAGGCCAAGGTGATTTTAATTCTAGTCATTACCTTAATGCAGAGCTGTTCGAGTTCTGGGCAGACTGAGAGCAATTGAAGTTTTCTCTCCAGGTTCCAGGGAAGTTGGGTTTGTGCAGGAGCATTCCAAAGTTAGATATTCATAAGTCAGATTTCAGACAACATCCACCCTACCTTGCTGTCCAAATACTGGGTAGAATTTGTCCCCAGGGACAATTTAAAGTGGTCACCAGAAAAATCCACTCTCTTCTAAGTTTTCTTTTACATATTCATACCTTTCTTGAAATGAAGAGGGTAGAACTGGAGGCAGTATTTCAGTAATGCTACCAGTCTCAGCAGTCTGCAGAATTTATCAGCAGAGATTTCATACTGGTACTTCAGTTATCTATTTTTTGTGCTTGTGGCTGAAGTAATAACACAGACATGATGAGACAAATAAAAAGTCATCCTTGTGTTCTTCACTTGGTGCATTGTTTGCTGCTGCTACCAGTGAAGCCTGTAACTGCTGCAGCCAGAAATCGGTGTTTGCATGAGAAGACAGATTCTCCAACATCTGTGCACACAGATGAAATTCTCTAAAATATTTCCAGCTGTTTCTTCAACCCCACCCTGTCCTGAACAGAGTGTACAGAAAATTTCTCCCCCTTTCGATGAGGTAACAGTAAATTTTAATAAAAACAGCAGCAACAGGATTCCACCACAGCATCTTCAGAGAATGACTTTTCCTTCCTAAACATGCATGGTGCCCATCACTCATTTATCAGGCTCTCTGACATCCCATTCAATAAAACACTTTTGCTTATGTCCATTATGTCCATTGCACTTATCTTCATCTTCCTCCTATAAATCATTTTGTCTGCCAGCTCTGCACAAGACAGATGATCCATGGCTGCCAGAACATAAAATATGATGGGGAGTAGTTAATGTCCCTTACTTTCCTGAATGAGGGGCTCACCCCTTAACAAATAGCCGATAATACAGATGGCAGACCCTCCAAAAATCCAGAAAGGAAAGAGAGTAGTCATGTACAAGGATGGGTAACATCAGTGCAAGCTGCCCTTTCTAATACACCTGGGAATCCACCAACAAGAGGGCAATGGAGATCACATGGATATTGTGATTGAAACCTTATGTCGCTGTATTTTGCTAAGTGTAACCTTACGTTTCTGCTGTGATTTTGTCACAAATGAGTGTTTTAGGTTGCTCAAAGAATCACTGGCAAAAGCAGGTTTAATGTGAAAGTGTGATGAAGTTCACTCTACTGCTTACTAGATGGTTAAAGCACACAGAGAAAAATCAGGCTAAAATCTAAAATCAATCAGTCTAAAACTAAAATCAAGCCAGAATGACCTATTTGGAATCTGGGGATGGAAAAGAGTAAGGTTGGGAAAGCATAAGGGTAAAAAGGAATAAGGGGGACCCTCCCATTGGGTCACAGGGCTCACAGTGGATCATCCTGCCAAACTTAGCCCTGGACTTGACCAACGGTTTAGGCCTAAAGCTTTTAACAAAATTTGAACTTAACAACATTTAACTGATAGCATAATTTAAACAATTTAACAAAGTGTCAGTGGAATTTACTCTAAGCACAACAGTAACTCAGTCAAACCCCTACTCAGGACTCTAATGGATTCAGGAGAACAACGTTCCTGGTACATTTGCTACAGAATATTCACACTCACACACACATGGATCTAAAGGAGTCTGTACAAGGTGAAAGTTTCCACTCAGGTTCAGTGAATTGCTCAGGGCAGATGCGTTTGTGTCGCTTTCAGGGAGCCAGGGGGGAGCAACCCGGTGTGCTGCGGCCTTCCCAGAGAAAGCATCCCGCCAGGGAAAGGCTTTTCCAGGGGCTTTAGCAGCTTCCCTGAGCGACAGGTGATTTCAGCAAGTGTGGTGATTCCTCAGCTACAAGTGATTCCAGCTCTTGTGATTCAGCTCTTTGTGAAATCACCCCGGCAGAACTCGGGGACAGAGAGACAGGAGCCTCGTATGGCAGTTCCACAGAGGTGGCCTTTATTGTCCAGCAGCCTCTGTGAAGGGCACGCCAGGGACGAGAACCCCCTAACTGGGGGCAGAAACAGGGGTCTTTTTATGGGAAAGGCAGGGGCTGGGGTAGGAACCAGTCAGCCAGCTGGGTACAAGGTATTACCATAAGGAAGCAAGGCGTGCTGGGGGTGTTCACTTGGTCACCATAACAGAGGTAGGTTGCTTATCTCTGGTGTGAGTCCTTTGGCGCTCAAGCTTCTCTCCTCCAAGGGAGCACCAAGGGCTCACAGCCCTCCACACATTTGCATCTTCTTAGTGCATGAAAGGTAGAGGCCTGAGGAGTGGGAGTGTCAGCCCAGGCCCCATCATCAGCTTTCGGCAGCGACCCTCTGAGCACAGCAACCTTGGGAGTTCACAAGCTCGAGAGGTCCCACTCAGAGGGAGATTCTGGTCACAGCCCTCTGCATTCCAGGAGAGCTCAGAGGGTCTCACTCAGGACTGTTGCTTATAGGGTCGCAAGAGAGCTGGCTTTGGTCATGAAAATTTCCATCCTGGACACAATTTGGGTGGGTAACTTTCTTCGAAAGTTCAATAACAAAAATGTTGTTCCACTTGGGCTGTTATTTAGGTAAGAAAAAGGAATTTCCAGGGCTGTTGGTTAAAAAACAGGAGCTCATTAGACAGCCCAGGTTCCTGGGAGTCCAACAGCGTTCCTGATAAGCTCAGCCCAGGAGCTGTACATGAAGGCTGAGGCCTAACGAGCATTTCTGAGATCTCAGTGCAGCCTGAGGGAGTGGGAGGGGAGCAATTGTACCACCACAGATTTCAGTGTGTTATGTATCATTCTGCTGAATCAAAATCCCATGTAAAATCAAATATATTGAAATAAATAAATTTGACATTAAATATCTCATGCTCCATGCTTGGAACAGCGAAAAGAATCTGCTTGGATTATTGGACTCTGAGAACCAGGCATGGCTGTTCTTGCTCCTGAAATTATCCAGGGTCAAGAATACAAATGAGCAAACATTTAGAGAAAAGCTTTTCTATTTGTTAAACGCCAGACAATGGTAAAATCAAAAATTATTATTTTAGAACCTATTTGCTCATATCAATGATTATAGAAACTGTGACAACAACCATCTTCATTTAAGGTTTTAAATTTTGCATGTTTGCCTATGTACACAGAAACAGGTATTTTAATTGCAGTGCAATTAAATTAACTCCATAATGTTTCATAGCATGCCATGAATAATATATAAGAAGTAAATTGAAATCTGTCTCCATATTTCCAGGTTTGGTGATGCGAATTAATGGATTCGAATGCTGCACTCAGCTGTAGTAAAGGGAAAAAAATGGGCTGGGTTGGCAGAGGCTTTCATTTCCAGGTGCCACCTCATTGCCCCACTCATCTCATGCCAGTGCTCAGTGCTCAGTGGGCCATTCCTCACTGGAAAATCCACATTTTCAAACCTGGTTTTGTGGCCACTGCTTCCACAGTGCCCATCTTTCCTGGATTGAAGAGGGGATCACTGTAAATGTCTGGGGAGTAACAAGCCATTTTCTCACAAAACACTTTCTGGCTTTCTGAAGGTGACTTAGTAAACCTGCTTCTCTGCATAACCAAATTTCATTCCATCCTTCTTGCAAGGCTTTTGTCTAGTTCCATCTTTCTATGCTGTGGAAGAGCAGGGTTTGTAAGGTTGGTTGCCTTCTCCTGGTGCCAACTCTGCTAAATTCGAAGTTGAATTTTCAAGTCCTTTACCCCAGTAGAGAGGAAAGGCTTTGACTGGCCTCAGACTCCAGGCAGCAAAGTAAATCTCCAGGAACCTTGTAAAGTCTGCCCTTCCCAAACACTTAGGGATCACATGATTATATATCATGTACCCCATTTTTTTCCCCAAAAAATGAATAAAGAGAGTCCTAAGGTTGCCCAGTGCTGTAAGTGTGAGAGCATGCAGGTTCCCATAAATCCGCAAAACTGAGATTTTTGGATGTAATCAAACCCAGCTATTAACACCATCCCTTTAGCTTTTGCTTGAATTTTAAACCAAAGACTGTTGATGGACCAAACACCTCACAAATAAAATGTTTTTAATGTACCAACATTGCTCTAAAGACTCCTGTAGCCACTTTTTGTGTGTCTGTGTGGAAAATGCCAGATTTTGCTACCTTAAAAAGTAATCCCTACCCAGTGCACCAGCTCTGGTGTTGTGAACTGATGATATTTTATTTTTTTGCAAAGGAAAAGATCCTTTATGTCAAAAGTCAACCTCCCACCCAGAGAAAAAGAAACTGAATCCAGGTTCAGCAGAACTGGGTAGGCTCAGTAACAGAGCAGGATGTTGTATGAAGCTTGTGGATGAATACAAGCATTTCCTTCCCTTTCCCTCTCGCCTTTCCATCTTTTTCACTTTTCAACTTTAATTTCTTTATATTGTACGTGTTGCAAAAAATTGCATGATGAAAACATGGTAAGATAAGGTATAAGAATTAAACCAGCCTCTACAAATCTTTTGTTGAATGTGTTTCATGTCTGGCACCCCGAAAATGTTTGTGTTCTTGTAAGTATATAAGAATGAAAATGTTTATAACACAAAAGTGTTACAGCTACACAACCTTTGATTTACTTGGGAAGAAACCACACAATTTTGGCATTTATAGGTGTAAATATGCTCGTGTGTCCATGGTATGTTACCACCCAATTTTGGCACTTATAGGTGTAAATATGCTTGTGTGTCCATGGTATGTTACCACCCAATTTTGGCATTTATAGGTGTAAATATGCTCGTGTGTCCATGGTGTGTTACACCAGGTGCCAACAACGGGAGGCAGATTGCTTGAACTTTCTCTTTTGTAGGACCGTGAAGCTTGCATGTTGCAAGAAATATTAGGATGACTTACACAGATGAGACACTGATGCTATTTCAGATTATTACTTCCTCTGGCTTTTGTATTATTTTGACACAAAAACACTTGTGGCAGGTGCTTTGAACATTACACATTTCATAGCAGGAGAAAATTCCTTTGACCTTCCCGTCGCGTGTTCCTGTTGCCACAGATTCAAAGCCACAGTTTTGGCTTGAAAAGATGAGGGTGAGATGAGTGATGAAACAAATTCTAGACATTTTCTCCCACTCTGTTTGCTGAATTTGATAGACTTTTAAAGCCTGGCTTCTGAGAGGCAATTTCAGACACTTCTCTTAGCATCATCCAATTATGCATTGGCTGCAGCTCACTGCATCTATCAAAGTGTCACGGGTGCTTTCATGTAGGCAATATATTGCTTTTTCAGACCCAAGAGAGGGGAAAAATCAGGCACCCCAGCATCTTCTCCTTAAGTAGGTGTTGAGCAAATTAGCCCCATTACAATCCAGCATGCATTAGTCCATTAAAGAGCTGGAGAAAGATTCCTTTGTGTAAGTGACTGGATGGTTTCACTGTGTATTTGTATTAGTCATTTCCTACTGTTCTTTAAAGAAAGTTCTTGATCACCGACGTCTAAAAGGTCTTAATTTCCACATAAGCATAACCTAAAAAAAAAAAAAAAGAAAGAAAACATTATCATATATTTAAAAAGGTAATTAATTATTTTTTAATATCATAAATTAAATTTCTTCTTGGCTCAAAGGACAAAACAGTTTCTCGATTTGCAAATACCCATAGAGTTATCCTATGATTAAGGCGGCTTCTCGTACACAAAATTTCTCTTCCGTTCCCAAACCATTTATGCTGCTCTTCCCAGAATCTGGGCCCTCATTTAGAGGATTTATGTATCCCACCTCGAATGAACCTCCTGAATTCAAACGGGGGCTCTTGAGCTCTTTTGAGACACTGGATTATAAAGCCTTATGGTAATGAACTGATGCCTTGGCCATGAATTTGGCCTCTTTTCACACTCCTGTTACACAAGAATTTTAAAGAGTGACTGAAAATGTACAAAAATTGGGGAAAAAAATACAATTAAAACCACGTATACTCACTTCTGTTGTACCACAGACTACAAGAGCCAGCAAGGTCATCATCAGATAGGAAACGACAAAAACAGAGGTGGCCAGCAGGAGCAGGGAAGTCATTCTTTCCCTGTACTCGGCACTGGTGAGGCTGCACCTCGAGTGCTGTGCCCAGTTCTGGGCCCCTCAGTTCAGGAAGGACGTTGCGATGCTTGAACGTGTCCAGAGGAGGGCAACAAGGCTGGTGAAGGGCTTGGAACACAAGCCCTATGAGGAACGACTGAGGGAGCTGGGGTTGTTTAGCCTGGAGAAAAGGAGACTCAGAGGTGACCTTATCACTCTCTACAACTTCCTGAAAGGTGGTTGTAGTCAGGTGGGGGTTGGTCTCTTTTTCCAGGCAACCACTGACAGAACGAGAGGACACAGTCTCAAGCTGCACCAAGGGAAATTTAGGTTCGATGTTAGGAAAAAGTTTTTTACAGAACGAGTGATAAAAGATTGGAATGATCTGCCCGGGGAGGTGGTGGAATCACTGTCCCTGGACGTGTTTAAAGAAAGATTGGATGTGGCACTCAGTGCCATGGTTTAGTTTAGTTGAGGTGTTGGGGCATGGGTTGGACTCGATGATCTTGAAGGTCTCTTCCAACCTGGTGATTCTGTGATTCTGTGATTCTGAGATGCTGACAAAAACCCTCACAGAAACATGTCGTAGGTGCAGAATTACGATATCAAGATTTCCCAGGAAAAAGTGAAAATTCCTGCAGAAAACTGTTGAAGAGAGCAGGCAGTGAGAAACTCCTCTGTTCCATGTAAGGTGGAAAGAATAAAGGGTGCAGCTCCCAGTGCATCACCTGGCACACTGATCTGTTGGGGATTGTGCAGTTTAGATCTTCCTTTACAATTATTTTTTGTTGTAAAAGGGGGCCTCATTTTCTAGACAGTGCCTGACACTCGTTTTTTTCAGCTATTCCCATCTGATAAATAATACACTCTCTAAATAACCACAGTCTGCCAAACAGATGCTTTAGTCAATCATCTTATTATGTATTAAATAGCTCATCCACTCTACTCTGTGTTTAGGTCCTTAAAATCTGCCTCTCCTGAAGGCTGTGGTTTATTCTGACCCATCTGGACCTTAATTCCAGGGCGTGATATCTTGAGCTACCTAAAGCTGCCTCTGGTTTACCTCAGATAATCAAATTTTTGTGTTTTGCTTCTTCATCAAAATAAAGATATAATGGATAAAAAAAAGAAGGTCTCTCAACATGTAAATATCCAGTGTCTGGAACAGTGAGGGAAATTTCTAGATACACCTAAGGCTCTTTGATGAAGCAATATTAGGAATATTAATAGTACAACTTTATTTCCTTCACTACTCTAATTCTCTTAGTATTATTCTGATAGGCCACTGAGGAGAGAGAGAAGAGCAATCCATATTTTTCCATTTGAGTAGATGATAAGCAAATTTTCCTGATGGAAATGTGCATTGGACCATTTAGCAAGCTGGAGATTACTGTATGTAACAGAGTGATTTTAATACATACTTACAGAGAAAGCAATTTCCTGTTACTGTGTAATAACAATTATCCATTCAAAAGAGTCTGAATTTTACATCATCATTTTTTTAAAATATAATTTCATTCTCTGATAAAAGGAAATGAGATTCCTTTATCCTAGGTCTTTATTTTGACAAAAATGTCAATTAGCTACTTTATACCATTTAAGACTTCACTACTATGTGGATCAGAAAATGGCTTCAGCTATTCTTTTAAAGCAAAGCAGCAATGTAATACATGAAGAAAGCTATTCTAATCTCTGTGCAGTAAACAGCCTTCATAAATCACTGGAAGCTTTCTGCAGCATCATTCCCTCAGTTTCACACTGGGCCACAAATCCCACATATGTTAATACTCATCCCATAAACAGCAATTTATGAGGATTTCCCCTCTTGGCCAGAAGGTCTCAGTTTCTCTTGTGTTATAAAAAATCCCAAAACACTGAAAAGCTTCAACATGAACAGGTGAACATAACTCCTGAGCTGACAGGCAGCATTTGGGAGGTGAGTTTTCATACTATAATTTCATTGAGCAAATAAAATCAACAATACATCTCCAAAAAATGGGAAATTTATTATACAAACCTCATCCTAGAGAGGGAAAAAGAAGTATAAGATGGGTGTTATGGTCTTTATCTTAACTGTGTAAAACTGTGTCAGTTAAGCAATTCTAAATTTATTTTAATTTTTATACTGAAATATTGCTTTCACCGAAGTTGAAAAATAATTTGTTCCAGTCTGTGCTGGTTGGCATTAGAAATTACAGTGGTTTCAATTGAAAAGCTGTAGGTTACTTTTTTTAGTTAGAGGTGTGCTGTTCAGAATGTGTAAGATTCCTTTTGATTAATGACTACAAAATTCTGCATTGCATATCCCAAATCTGTCGCAGAATTATAACATAAAATAGTCAACAATGAAGGAAAGACATCACAGTGCTGATATTGTTCCTTTTCCAGATGAAGAATTCAGATCTATTTTTACAAATTAGACATTAACACTTCCTATTTGGTTTTCATCTCCTTTCTCCCACATCAAGCAGTTGAAGTGGTTCTGATTGGTGAATCCTTATGACATGAAAAATGAGGATCAGTCACCAAACAAAACCCCACACTGTATCCTTAAAAGAAGGTGATAGTGAAATGCAAAAGGAATTTACAGCAGAGGTTTCCAAATCATATCTAACTTCTCAGGAAAAGCCAGAAATAATTCTTTACCAAAATGTGGCGATGTTGTAAGAGCCCGGAAATATATTAAAAAGGGATTGCACTCCTGAAACTCCTCCTCTTTCTCCCAATTAAAGCTGCCATTGTGTTCACCATTGTGTTTCTGTTACTATAGTGATGAAATCTATATAGAAACCTGGGGAGACACTGATTGCTGCATATCACATATAATTTTTCACAATCTACCTTCCATTCCTTACTTTCTAAATGGCCATAAAACAGCACCATTTATCATGACAGATAGGTGTGTACACACATATCAATTACAGCATCATCAGGCATTGTTGGGGTGCACTCTGTGCTAGAAGAGAGATGGGCCCTGAGGATCAGAGAGAGGGCCTCTGTCCTGGGCCCGGAGGTGACCCTGGGAGAGCATCCAGGTCACCGGGGATGGACTGAGAGAGGATTGTGTGTTTATGGACAGACTGGGCCTGTGAGAAGTGTTAATTGGAGTTTGTGGCCTTATAGGGCATTGTTTGCCTATTACCATACTAGGTAAAATCTGTGCAATGCCCCAGGTGATTGGGGGACACTGTGGGGAACATCTTTGCTGTTTATAGGATGTGATATCCTGTTGGGTGCTGGGATTTAGGGAATTCTGACTGCGCAATAAATGGCTTTGCATTTTTCCACCTGATAAGCAAGGTCCTTGCCCGTGTGTCATTACTGCAAGGCATCACACAGAAATAAGCTGGTAGTAGTTATTTTTAAAAGAACCAAGAAATGAAATTATTTTGTACTGGTTTTGAGCAACCATTTCCTACCTCGAAGTTATTGCTAAGCTGTGGAGGGTAAAACTGAAGGGCAATTTGACCCTCACTTAAAGCCAACCAGCTTTGTTTTAGATTAAACTGCTTTATATTTAATGAATATTCTTCTTTTCTAATAGCAAACATACATCACATGAATGTTTCAATTGTCTTTAAGTATTAATTTTTTTAAAGTTCAAATATCCATTAATATCAAATATTTGCCTTCTTCCATTAAGCCATTTCTGTATAATTTTTGAATGCAGATATCGCTGAGCTCTTTAAATACCTCTCCACATTTTCCCTCCGAATACCTTAATTTTTTATAGACTACTTCCATATTTATTCTTTGCAAATGGAGAATGTTTTTTGGATTTTCTTCTTCATTTAGCAAGGTTTAGATCTTGTGAAGGCAGCATTTGCTCTTCTACTTTTTAAAGTTTCTTTTATCTTGAGGTTTATCTCCCTCCAGCTGCTCTCATTGACTTGAATTTGCTGAGGGTGGAGGTTCTTTTCTTTCCTCCTGATGGGGTAGAGGGGACTCAAACAGCTTTGCTCTGAGTCCAGTGGGAAAAAATGAGGGTTTAATTTTTGACAGGGAAGGAAAAGTCAATGCCAAAGGTTCCTCATCCTTCCCTGTCCAGCAGGGATTGTCTATTTTCTCCCCACACATTTAAAGGAGGTGGGACACATCTAAACTCCTCTTTATACCCAGAGGAGATTTCATCAGCACAGCCAGGGTTGCCCAGAGAGCTGCTTCTCTCACCTTCACCTAAATGTGCATTTTTTCAGCTCCTGCAATTCAACAATTCTGCATTTTTCATGCATTTGCTGCCTTTTGCAGGGAGCTGTGACTCAAAGCTACTTAGCCTTGCAGAGAACACAAAACACCTGTTTTTTGAAGCAGCCTCTGGGATAAACCAGGCTGACTGCCAGAAAGGATTTAGTGACTTCTTTACCATGAGCAGTCAGTGGGCTTGGATGTCCCAGTGCACACAGGGATATACCTGGAAAGGAACCTGTAAAAGAAAGTTCCCTTTGGAAACACCCTGGGATGTTTGTAATTACTGAGAGCTAATCTTATCTCTCATTCAGTCTGGGCCATCTCAAGGTTAGCACAAGGACCTGGGGAAGCCAGAGATAAACATGAGATGCCTTCCTGCTTTCTTCACCCACAGATGACAATAATTCCTCCTTGCCTCTAGAAACTGCAGGTTATATTTCCCCCTTAAGTAGAGGAGAATTACTAATAGGGAGGAGGCCAAGACCAGCTGCTGCTTCAAGTCTGCTTTTCATCTCTACCTTTGGATGATGTGTAAGTAGCTTTGGGTGAAACCTCTAACTTTGGGTTAAATGTAATTTGCAATTAGCACTGGAGATGGATAGGAAATCTGTCTATGTAACTGGTGCTAGAGGCCCTTTATAGTGGCATTCTTAAGAGTGTTTAGGAGCTTAAGTCACATTGATTGCAACGCCATTCTCACTGAAAATCCGGTTTGGCATCTATATATTTCTTTGGGGGGCATACATGTCTTTTAAAATCTACCCTCGTTATTTGTCTGTTCTTTTCTTATGAATAGAAGGTGCAGATATTTGTACAAAGGAGGTGAATTTTACCCACCTTCATTGATACCTAAGCTTCAAACAGCTCAAGCTTTGTAAAATTGATGTCAGATGGTTTAAAAGCTATATTGGACCTGTGACAGACAGATGGCTTGGAGGGCACAAGTGATAATATGAATTGAATTTGTTCTGTACCTGATATTACATTGAAGTGGGATAGTGGTGAAAATTCTGAAGTCAGAGGGATTAATAAATCTTTTATCTCTTTAACCTGCCATGAAATTTTCTGATTTCATTTGTGGATAGTCTTCCTCACCATCACACACATGCATCTTCCAGCGAAATCAAACTTTCTGCGCAGTGCCCTGTCCAAAGCATCCAAGGGAGAGTTTAACTTTCTACAGCAACACTCATTAAGTTTAGAGCCTAATGAACCAAAGCTCTGGACAAAAGACAGCAATTTTCACCAGTACATCAAAGGTAGAAATCTGATGTCCCACCATGACTTCTTTCCCCCATTCCTCACAGCCCTGCATGCTTTGAAAGAAGGTAACTTTAAAGATAGAAGGAGGTTGGCAACAAACACTGATGCAACAGAAAATAAAACAGGATTTTTCTCAGAATATTGCAGGACTACTTCCCTTGAAAGCTTCTCTTCTACCTCACCCTGTACCTCAAAGCTGCCACGGGCTAAATGCAGATGGGGTAATAAATTATTTTATCAATCCTGACAGTATTTAGCATAGGGAAGGATCCGGCACCCACATCTTTTGTGTCAAAACAGTGCTCCCATTTTTAATGTGTTCTCTTGCCAGAGAGGCACCATCTCATATTCGACCCAGGGGTCAGTTGGCTTTTCTTCCTTTGATTTATCTCATTTTAGCTAGTGCAGTATTAGACCTCCTGAAAGTGAAGTATTATCTGTAATGATTGTATCATTCTTAGCTTCTCTCTTTTGTGTCTGATAATTAAGCCTTTTCCTGTGCAGGCAATGCTTAATGTAGAGATTACATCTTCCTTCTGTCTTACAAAGTTCATCAGCCAGGGTAATTCAGAAATACTGATCCTTTGGACCAGACTAATCACAACGTCACACTCTCTGTCCCAAAGCAAGCCACATGGAGAAATGAGAAGAGAAATCCTGGTTCTCCTGCAGGAGAGGAAGGATCCTTTAAAATTCAGGAGTCCCTCCTTAAAGAGGTGGACTCCTGCTTTCCCTCTCTGTTTTCGAAGCATAAGAAAACTTATTTTTATGGGCAGAAGTTTGCTATGCTATTTAGCTTCAGGGACAGGAAATGAGCCCAGTCCTATTTTTCTAGGAGTACAGACAGGGCTTCAAAGACAAAGATCTCTCCCATCCCACCCACAGTGGCTTCAGCCAGGGAAGAATTGAGGGTCTCAGGAGTGAGTGAATTCTCCCAGGCTTCTGATCTACTTCTTGCCTACATCATAATCTGTATAAAATTAATATGGAGCTCAGAATCATTGAATGGTTTGGGTTGGAAGGGACGTTAGAGATCACCCAGTTCCAGCTCCTTGCCGTGGGCAGCGACACCTCCCACTAGACCAGGTTGCTCAGAGTCCCATCCAGCCTGGCCTTGAACACTTCCAGGGATGGTGGAGCCACAGTTTCTCTGGATAATCTGTTCCAGTTCTTTATCATCCTCACACTAAACAATTTCATCCTGATATCTCACCTAAACCTGCCCCCTTTCAGTTTGAAGCCATTTCCCCTTGTCCCATCACTCCGGGCCCTCGTCCCAGGTCCCTCTCCAGCTCTCTTGGAGCCCCTTTAGAGAGGCTCTATGTCTCCCTGGAGTCTTCTCTTGTCCAGGCTGAGCAACCCTGGAACAACCATGTGTATACCCTGAACAACCCATATATAAAAAGCTGACATACACACTGGCATTTTATTTGTATATATGTGCATATACCTGCACACACACACATAAATTTACACACACGTAGAGAGAGATAACAGCCACCAGCTTTCCAGTCTTCCACTCAGCTTCAGTTGTAGTTTTTCAGTTCACTTTATAGATTCACCCTCGTGTTTTTGGACTGTACTAAAGCAGAGAATTGAAACTGAAACAATCAAAGAAAATATAAAGGCCAACACCTTTTGTAAACAATCTGTTATAGTGCAGAAATCTCACACTGTGAGGTTGACAAACACATTTTCCTCCATGTTTCCCATCCACTTTGTTCAGCTTCACTCCCGATTTTCTGCGAAAGATGCTCAGAAATCCAGGGATGAAACAAGATCACGGAGAAATGCTCATCCTGGAGCCTCCCCAGCTGAGGTTTCTGCCTTTCCCAGGAGACCCTGTGTAATCACATCAGCTCCTTCCATGGCTCACACAGACACCTCCCTCAACACCCCCATGTACAAATAGCACAGTTCCTGGAGGAGCAGCGTCTCCAGAGTGGTGAGGGATTGCTGGAAGGGGACACAGAGATGATCAAGGCAGTGAGGAGGTTTTTCCGACTCTTTCTTGGGAGATAACTGGACGGAGATAATGCTTCTCTTGCACAGAAAGAAGTGACTCCTTGAACCTTCACTTAGAGGGATGGAAAATAATGTAAGTCCTGTGGTTTACTGCACTTTCTCTTCTTAGAAAAAAAGGTGGTTTGTGGTAGATCCTTCTATAGGATTCAGTGACCTTTTATTTGCCTAAAAATCATTAAAAAACCTGAGCAGCAAATTTTTTTTCCTGAGTGGCATGAAAAAAAATGGTAGTGGGGAGGAGTGAGTATTTATTTATTCCTTTGCACAGGAGCTTCCCCAATGTTTTTGACTTGTTATTTTGCTGAAATAAGTTAACTGTGGTCAAAAATGGAATCTTAGAGGAGTGAATAGGCATATAAGGAAGGTTTTTTCTGGGCATGAAAATTGCATATATATATATTTTATATAAAAAGTTCTGATTTTTTATTTATAATATTTAATTCAAAGCAAAGAGAAAAGATGAAATAACAGTAAGTTTTATAACATTATTCTCTCTTACATAGGTTTATGCTTAATAATATTATTTTAATAAAGACTAACATTTGGTGTTTGAGATTTAAGAATGGACCTTTAAGATTTTTTTTTGTGAATAAGGCATAATTAAATCTGTTTTATTTGTGGAATATGCTGTACTGTGCTTGGTAAATGCTTTTATCATGATATACTGTGGACAGACAGGGAAGTAAACTAACAAATGAAGAGAATGTGAATGTTACTCTTGGCTGGTGAATTGGCAATAGAAAAGATGACAGACTGTTTGAAACTCACAGAAACAGGTGGGTTTGCTTTGGTGAAGCAGAAGAGATTAAACATTTCAGGTTTGCTCTTGCAGTTGCAAAAGTTTTCAAGTGCTAGGAGCAGCTTAGGTGTGTTCAGCTCACCACAGAGACAGCAGATAAACCTCTAAAGAAATGGTTTTAACTGGAATTGGGCTGGTGTTTAAGCTGGTGAAAGTGCAATACAAAGCTGTTTTGTTAGGGTGATAAACTGTGGAGAAAACCAGTGCAGAGACCTCAGCGAACCAGATGCTGTGGAGGTTCCTCACATGGTCCAGGTGCTGCTCCTTTTCATGTCTCAGAGGTTTAATTTTTTGTTGTAATACATTTTGGTTTTCTTTGTTATTATTTGACTTGATCAGAGATTATTTTCCATATCCATCAAGAAAAGTTTTTTGAATTTCAAATTTCAAAATTTGAAAATGGCAGATAGTGAATTTAATGAAGAAAAGTGAGGAACCTAATGACACTATGTATGTCTTTATTAAGTGACACTATTAAATGACACCATTAAATGACATACCTAACGCAAAAGGTTTGTTCAGAACTTACTTCCAATTAGATATGATTTTATTTGTTTAGAAAACTGTGTCAGACAAAAGACCACGTAATTTGAAAATTTCATGAAATTATGGAACTACTAAACCTTTGGCAGTCCAAGTTAAAATTTAGATTGTGCATTCAAGTTAAGTTTTTTCAAAACTTTTAGTTAAAAGGTTTTCTTCACTGTGTTTTCACAGGTGAGGGGTTTTCTTTCAGGTTTTATTTAATGGACCAGCTGAATTTTGTTATGGTCTTGGGAGAAATATTTCTCTTGCATTTTGTCCTAAGTTTTGTCGTCCATATTTTTAGCTGCTGAGACACCTTTCTGTATCAAAATGTACACAATGAATGACAAAATGGCAAGTCTGTGATACTTTTGGTACATTTAGTACTTTCTGTTAATGGTAACAGTCCAAAATCCAAACCATGAGTTTCTATAGTTTTTTTTTGTGGTAATAATGAGTTAAAAGTTTATAGAACCATTAATCACATTAACCACTTTTGAAACACTGCTTACGTGTGGAAAGACAAAAAATCTGGCGTATTGTCATCCTGACCTTTAAAACCCTAAATCTCAAATGCAAAAAAACTCAAGTTAATAACTGCAGCAATTCTTACATGGATGTCCTTAGGCTCTTGGATATTAGAGGCAGTGGGAGCATAGCTCTCATTCCTTAGTGGTGAAGACAAATCAGATTCCCCGTTTGGTTCAGAGCTTGAATATCCATAAAATCTGCAGATGGTTCAGTGTAGCACTGTAGAAAATATATGGTTAAAAATCACAACTTGTCCCTCTGCTGACAGCCAAGTGTAGCCTGCACCCAGTGCTCCTTCCTTCCACTGTTGTCCCTTCGGCAGCACCCTGCCTGCCAAGCTTGATGAAATGAATGAATTTCCCTTTCTATTCCATTTCCTCCTCCTCTTCCCCAAATTCAGAGTGATGAAAAATGAACAATTCACACTGTCTGGCCATGCTTCTTAAAGCTGTCCCCAGAACAGCTGATATTTCTTGGTATGGCACTTCTAAATCAAGATATATTCCATTTCTTATTCAAGTTAGAAGAGGGCTGCATCCTGACCTGTCTCTTCTCTTTTTTTTTGTAAAACCCCACACCTGAGGTTTATTGCCCTGTCATCTGGCCAGCATCTGATCCATCTTTTTGGCAACAGCAGAGGAAAGAGGTTGTAATCTCAGGTCTCTGTGCAGCTCCCACCATATAAGACCACGGTGTGGAGGATCAATGGCATCATCACACTTTCATCACAAATATATGCAATTTTTTAAGTCACATGACTTTCCTGTAAGGCAGCTCCAGCCATGCCATGCATAGTTGTGAGCTGTGGGGGTTCCTTGGGGTCTTCTCCACTCCCTGGGCTCCTCAGAGGTTGGAGAACAAACTGCATCCTGCTGTTGCCTCAAGGAGTTTCCAACCAAATTTTCCTTTGTTGCCTCAAGGAGGTTCCAACCAAACTTTCCTTGTCTTCAGGCTACTCCCGCTGTCCTTAGGGACAGGGATGGGCAGGGAATGCTTGGATGATGATTACTCAGCTCAAACCACGTTGTCACATTTGCTGTTGGCTTTTACAATCTTGTTCTGGTCACTTTTGAAGGCTTTTGTGCTTCTTGATGACCAACAGGTTGTTTCCATGTTTTGGCTGTTTCCTTGGGGACACCAAAGCTACCAGTTAAAGTTCATGGGCTGATGTTAATAACCAGGTGATAACATCTAACTCTTCCTAACTCCTGCAGGAATAGACTCAGCCATGGTCATTAAAAACTTTTCAGCTCTTCCTCTCACGTCCATTCCTGTGCTGCCCCAGAGGTTCTGTGCTTCCTCAGTGCTTGCAACTGGCCATTTGACAACTTGTCAATTGACTGCTCAAGCACTTAGAGAAAGTGATCTCTGCACAGATTTAAATTATTTATGATGGCAAAGTAGCTGAAAATTAGTGCCCCCTTACCAGGCAAAAGAAAATGTGACTTAACGCTTCACTAATTGCTAAGAAGGCTTGTGCTGGAAGCAGTCATTAACAAGACAATTCAATATTAGGCAATCACAGAATTTTTATGTGTTCACAGTCTGCTGGTGACTAATGATGTTTGCCCAGTCCTACCACCGACTGTAGAATCACCAATCTTTGGAAGTTCAGCAGTTGTCCATTAGTAGGGGCAGTGAGAAGAGTAGGTGTAATGGATGCAAAGGGTTGAATTTATCTCGTCTCACATGACAAATCAGGTCATCAACTGTAGTCAACTGGCATTTCATCCTGAAATAAATGTGAGAAAGGGTCTCAGCAGGCAGCTTGGGAGCTCATGGAGATGTAGTTGAATAGCTCCAAAATGTCCGCACTGAGGTGAGATGAATCCCACCCAGAGGGGCTTTCTGGATGAATGCTAACTGGCTTTATCAGGTCTTTGTGAATTATTTTGTGAATCTCCACACTCACTGCCACCTTCATTCCCCAGCACTGAGAACTGTAAACTGTAAATCCCAGTTTGAAGAGTAGATTTATCTCACACTAGTGAGAAAAATCTGTTGCCTTTTTTTTGGTACTCTTCATGTGTCTATGTTAAACTCTGTGTTTACTCATCATTATCTGCTCTGCATTCACAGTTTTGTTGATTGCAAGGGGGATGTAAGGTCTGCCTCCCCTGGCAATCTCAGTGGAGCTGCACGGGGTGGTGTGAATCAGACCTGGGAGAGGTTCCTTGTAGGCTGCTATAGAGGAGTAACTAAATGGGCTGCAGAAGGTGCAATAAGGGCTCTCCTTACATAGAGGCATTTTGGGGGATTGCCTTTTACCTTTGTATTAATAACAAGCTGTTGTTCAGCCTGGAGAAGTAAAGGCTCCAGGGAGACATTACAGCCCCTTCCAGTGCCTAAAGGGGCTACAGGAAGCTGGAGAGGGACTCTGGACAAGAGTATGGAGTGACAGGACAATGGCTTTAAACTGAGAGAGGGGACATTTAGACTGAACATTAGGAAAAAATTCTTTCCTGTGAGGGTGGTGAGGCCCTGGCACAGGTTGCCCAGAGAAGCTGTGGCTGCCCCATCCCTGGGAGTGTTCAAGGCTGAGCTGGATGGAGCTTGGAGCAACCTGGGATAGTGGAAGGTGTCCCTGCCTCTGGCAGGGAGATTGGAACTGGATGATCTTGAGGATCCCTTCCAATCCAAACCATTCAATGATTCTGTGAATGCAATATTTTCTTTCTTTTTTGTTGCTACAGCTCTGTGTAGTGGGAAGACAAGAGGCAAGGGGCATAAATTAAAACAAGGGGGAGCCAAATGGGTCGAGACAGTCAAGTACTGGAACAGGTTGCTCAAAGAGGTTGTGCCGACTCTGTCCTTGGAGATTTGTCTGGATAAACCCTGACCTCATGACTGACCCCTTTTGAGGAACCTCCTAAGTTCCCTTTCATCTCAAATTATCCTCTGATTAAAAAGTTGCATGTGTTGATATACAAGTGCTATCTCAATATGTATCTTAAGACCCATTACGAAAATGTCAGTTTGGTTTGATTAAAACACCTGTCTCAAAACACAGAAATATTTTTGGGGAAAGAGTAGAACAGTTCTGCAGAAACTTTGATCTGCTATTACTTACATCTATTTTTATTTATTTCTAGAAAAAATTGACTTCACCTCTGGAAATTTTGGTGTACAAAGATGCAACACAGCCCAAGTGTAGCCTAGTAACAATCTTCCAAGCTAAAGAAACAAACAAACAAACAAAAAGAAATAAGGTAATCCTGGCCACTCTGATCTTACTGATTACTTTGGTCATGCTGAACACAGTAATAGTCAACATTTTTCACCTCTTTTTGCAACAGATGACAAAGCCATAAAAGCAAATAATTGAGAACAATTTTATTCATTAACTGGGATTGAATTGGGGTGATAGTTATAGCAATAAAAGGAGCGAAAATTCTCTGACAATAACCTTGTTTTCCCGTCTATTCACAATGAGTATTCCTGAAGAGGAAAACACATTTGGTAGAAGGCGCCCTTACTTTGGAAATCTATCCAGCTACAAATTTTGGTATTTGAGAAATAATTCATTGAAAATATGTTTGAACTGATAGAACAAATAGAACAAATCATAAATGCTTTTTTGTTTGTTTATTTGTGGTTTTTAATTTAAATCATTATTCTCTGATCATGGTGATTTCATTATCAGTGTCTGATCTTCAGGAATTCCAAGGAAAAGAAAAATTTTAATTTTCAAGAGCTATTAAATATCACACTGTTTTGTAGGTATTTCAAGTCTCAATAAAAGACTGAAATGGTACTTTGTTTCTTCTGTGACATAAAGGGGAACAATGGTTTTGCATTAACATTTTTTTTCTCCTTTAGGTCCAGTTGCTCCATCAATACCTGGTCACATAAAAACTAAATACATCTCAACTGTCTTTTTTGTGCTATCCTTCCTGGGACTCTGAGTAACAGAAATTATTTTGGGAATGTTTGTAAAGATGCTTGAATGAATTAGGAATATTTTTTTCTGGATTACTCAATTTCTAATATTTGTTAGATTTTTTTCAGCATTAGGGTGAGTAGCCCAGAATTGCCCATGGATGAAAAGTGTAGTTTAGCCTTTTGCTCCATGGCTTGCATCTGTTCTCATGGAAATTGTGCTGCTGACATGTGAGACAGCAAGCTCAAGGCTTGATTTCCTTCCCTTAATGTCTGAAAAATTAATTTTTCCATAATTGTTTGAAGCAATTTATAAAACCACCAGGAAAGATATCCCTGCCTCCTCTCCCTGTCTGGCAAAGGACTCCAGGCTCCATGCTTCCTTCTAATTCCCCATCCTTGGCTTTAGCCAGCAACCTCTTGTCTTCCTAGAATCTCCTCTGCCCTCTAATAGCCTTGAGGGAAAATGGTGTGAGAAGCAAAGTTTCTTTTCTGGAAGGTTACAAGATAGTTTCGTGGAAGGGAAGAGATAAAACCGCAATGAAATCTGCAGCAAAACCAGAATTTTAATGGTGAACTTTTGAGATCAGGTAAACTTTTATGGAAGTAGAGGGATGGGTATGTCTGTATGATTTGGCACAAAGGCGAACAAAGTAATTATTGTATTCCCTCCGTGCATTGCACAGAAATTGCATCTTTTCATGCATCATTCACAGCTCCCATTACTGATACCACAACATCTAAATTACTCTGAACATCAACAAAACAGACACCACTTTGTCCAGATGAAGACTTGAAATCTTGCGAGTAGATGTAGTTTTTGTTTTTGCTGTAATATTGCACACGGCTTCCAGACTGTTAACCTGATCTTGAAAAGTATAGGATAATGAGTATTCTTGCCTGAATGTCATATTTCTCTTCCAGAAATGATGCTAATTTGTGCTGGGAGCAAGGGTTACTTCTCATATTCATAATTTCATGTGCTGCTTTAATGGGAGAGGCAGGCAGACTGCAAAAATTGAGCAATTTCACTGCAGTTAGTTTGTCACTGGCCTCCAGCTGTTGTTCTTACAGCAATGGTTTCGGACAGCTCAGCACTGTGAGGTCAGCTGAAATCACGTTGTATCTGGGGAGAAATGAAAAGGCATTGCATGGCAGGGGAAGATACAGACAGTCAGCACACACAAAAATTTGTTTACAAAGTAAAACAAAGCCTCTTGATTTGGGCTGTGTTTTCCTGGGGTGTTCCATGTAGTGTCTGGAAAGAAAAGGTGGAAGAACATGTTGTCAGGCAGGAGGACTTAAACTTCAAGATTAAGCTCTCACTGCTGTTATGGAGGCAACTTTGAAGAACACTTGAAGTGGTAGTGGTGGCTTCTGAATGGAAAAACCTGACTGTGTGCCTCTGATGTGATTCTTTTGTGCCTGCTCAGCAGTGATCCACCCCAGGGAGACCCCTTGGCCAGGTGTGATCATTGCAGTGTGCAGGTGGGGCTGCACTAAATCAGGAGTTCCCTGACACTTTACTGAATTAGCAATGTCTTCCCAATGGTCATAATCAAAGGAAATATTTTAGAGATATCTCCTTGCGAAGCCTGGACTCAGGTGGCATTCAGTGGATGGATTCTGTCCAAGACCTGACTAGATTTCTTCATCAAAAATGCAAAATGTTTTTCTAGTCTATTCTCACTTTTCTTTTGTTCTGGCAAGAAGGAATAAAATATAAACTTTGTCAGATCAAGCATTTCTGTGTTCCGTGTCAGTCAGCACTGACTCTGTGGGTCACAAATTAAACCCTCTTGGATGCTGCTGGTTCCTGTGCTAGCTCCACCAGGAAGTACTTTCTATCTGAGTATTTCCATCTGCGTTCCTTAATTTAATACGTGATCCTCCTGTTGCTGACAGCTTCCACACATTTGATGTTGCAGTTTCATGGGTTTTACTGTCCCATTTCCAAATATTGGGCTGAACCAGAAGAGTAGGGTTTTTTCCTGAGCAACTCAAGAGCATTTAGGATAATGTGTATCTTAAATGAAGTGCTCCTAATACACCCTTAATTTATAGAGGTTTGCTCACATCCTATCAGTGCATATAATAAAAAAAACACTGAGCAGACTTCTCAGTGAAAAAGGTATTAATCAATTTTTTTTTTCTTTTTAAAAACTGATGGCTCAGAAAGTTCATGTTCTTAGCCATGCATGGGCAAACAGTTGTTTCATTTCCATAACTTACCTGTTTTGGAGTTACTTGACTTCCTTTCTACTTGTTTCTTTTGTTTGGACAGAATTAGTGACAGGAAGAGAAGCATGAAAAATGGCTGAATTCTTGCTACCTGGTACCAACAACTTCCGTAGGTTCACTCAGGAATCCTTGGCAGAGATCAAAAAGAGAATTGCTGCCAAAAAGAATTGTGGAAGAAATACCACAGAGCAGAAAACTGAGGAGAAACCACGTCCTCAGCTTGACCTAAAAGCTTTCCAGAAGTTGCCAGCTCTCTATGGAAATCCTCCTCCAGAGCTCATTGGGGAACCACTGGAGGATCTTGACCCGTACTACAAAGATCACAAGGTTGGAGCCAACCAAGATACTTGGATTTTATATTTAATTTAATTTAATTTTATTCAACTTAATTTATTGCGTTGCCAAAAGTTTCTGTGGACAATCTATCAAAGAGTTTTGCTTACATCCCTTTATACAAACTCTCATCCTTTTCTAGGTTCAACAGTGGATGCAGTTCGCACAGCTGAGTGATATGCTGTAATCTTTAAAAAAAAGCTTAACTCTGAATTTTAGGAATGGAATTATGTGAAATTGATTAACATTTGAATCAGAATAGAAGCAGAAAAAATAAACTGGATAAAGGAAGAAAAGTGGGGGTTGAGAAAGAAATTACAATAATTAGAAGTTATAATAATTTTGTTCCTTTTGTACATAATTTTGTAAATTTTCTTAAATTCCATAGTTTTAAACAATGTGTTTCACTCCATCCCAGTGTTCCACTTATCCATAAATGATAAAGCATAAAAATTATTTTAAAACAATTGCTGATGAATCCTCAAAACCTCCTGACTCAGGCTCCATATTCCAGTTGTGAGATACTGAAGAATATTCTTTTCAATAACAAATAGAGAAATGGGAACTAATCCATTGGGAATTATGTTTTTTGCTTGAGAGGAGATTAAGAATTGAACTAATTTCTACAATCTAAGAGCTTGAGGATCACTGTCAATGATACCAAATAATGATAAAGGCTGCAGTTCTTCCTTGCACCTCTGTATGTCTTGACTCAGCAAGGGGTTCATTCTATTTTAAGAGAATAATCATAAGCAGGATTAGTTCTGTGCATGGCTCTTTGCAAATCACAAGACTGAAAAAAGAAGTTTGTGCTCAGGAATATTTTGTGGGCTGAATGTTAAAGGGTATTAACTCTTTCATCGGTTTCTGATGAAAGGATGGCAAAGCAATACAGAATCTTTCCAGTTAACCAGAGTAAATTGAAATTCAAGCTCTTGTTCATGACTGATATAACAGGATATAGCACAAGATATATACTCTGTGTTCAGCTTCCTGAAAACTTCTTTGTTTATTTTTAAAAGGTTTTCATAGTGCTCAACAAGCAGAAAACAATCTACAGATTTACTGCTACTCGTGCCCTGTGGATCTTCAGTCCCTTTCATCCGATACGAAGAAGAGCAATTAAAATTTTAATACATTCATATCCTTTTGTTGGCTTTATTCACTTTTTTTGATTATAAAACCCTACAAAATCCTATGCTTTCATGTTTTAGAGCATTGAATTAATCTGGTCTTTTCCTCACTATAGATAGATTCTAATTATGAATCACCTTAGATATTATCAGTATTTTGGTACTCTTGTGATAGTTAAAAATAAATAGTTTTGTGAATATTGAGCTTATTTAGCCTGATTTTCTACGGACTTGTGTTTTGAGCTCTGATATTGATTTCGTGATGTCTCATAAACAAGTCTCATTCTGAAGCCTTTCCCAGTGAGAAGATTGATAAGATCTCTATCCTCTTTCTCATCTTGTTTACCCAAATGTGGGAATTAAATTCAACTCACCTGCAAAGCTGATGAACCATTGGCCAGTTTTGAGAGAAAAGGTTGAGTTAGGCAAGCACGCACAGGAAAACACACAGAAATAAAACCCCGTGTAAACTTAGTTCTTTGGTAAATAAGACTCAAAAAGCATACATGTGGTATATGAAAGGAAATATTTCCAGGAATGCTGTTGCAGGCACTGCCTTGGGAATATGAAGGTAATATAGATCCCACCTTATACATCAAATTTAGGGGATCAAAATCACAAGTATATTGCTCCAGTTTGGCACTGGGGAAGGACACCTGAGCTGTTGCTTGGGGCTGAATCAGGCTCAGAGCAAAGTCTGTGGTGGGTTTCAGATTTCCAGCCACCTCCTGGCTCTGTGGTGTGAGGTAGCTCCAATGGCTCCAAGATTGTCATTGTAGCAGTGTGCAGACATCCCTGGAAGAGCAAGGCCTCTCATCTGAGGTTTTCTCTGGGCAGAAGTTGGCTGACACTGGCATTTCAATGTGAGTGGCCCAGCTCCTTGTGACAGCTGGACCATGCCTAGAGCTAAAGCCAGGAATTTTTTTTGTGGGGATGGAGAGGATGGATAATGGCAAAGCTAGATATCTTTCCCATACTCTTCTACCTTATGGATTGCCAATGTGTGGTATGACAAGGCACGAGATCCAACTCCAGAGTCATGTGTTCAAGCTCAGGTGTCTACACATGAGGTAGCTGCCCAAGCTCCTGTCTCTGGGCCAGCAGGTCCCAGACAGCAGCTGGGAAGCCCCAAGGATTGGCTAATCATGGGCATCACAATATAAAAACCCAATAATCTATTAGAGAGCATCCAAAGGAGGGCTCTGAAGATAGTGAAATATCTGGAGGGGAAGCCATGTGCGAGCGGCTGAGGTCACTTGGTCTGTTCAGCCTGGAGAAGAGGAGACTGAGGGGAGACTCATTGTGGTCTTCAACTTCCTTGTGAGGGGCAGTGGGAGGGCAGGTATTGATCTCTTCTCTCTGGTGACCGATGACAGTATTTGAGGAAACAGCTGGAGCCGAGCCAGGGGAGGTTGAGGTTGGATATCAGGAAAAGGTTCTTCACCCAGAGGGTGGTTGGGCACTGAACAGGCTCCCCAGGAAATGGTCATGACACCAACCTGACAGAGTTCAAGAAGCACTTAGACAATGCTCTCAAGCACATGATGTGACTGTTGGGATGTCCTGAAAAGGATCAAGAGTTGGCCTTGATGATCCTGATGGGTGCCTTCCAACTCAGCATATCCTATGATTCTATGATCTAGAGTTGTTTGAGACCCCTGCAATCATCCTGTCAGACTTCGTGCTGTCGTTTGGGAGAACAGCTGTGCCACGTCAGAGGCAGGTTTGGGCTCCACCTGTGTGATTTGGGCAAGTGTTTAACTTGTATGCTATAAAATGAAATGTCGCTGTTAAGTACCGAGAGCGGCGAGTAACGACACAATCTAAGTTCAGGAAGGAAGTAGTTATTTAATTAATTATAATTTGGTTTATATAACTTGGTTCCTAAAGATGACAGGAGGTTATTGGATCTTGGACCAGCCACCCCCTGCCCCATTGGCCAAAGCTCACAACACCTACTTCAAAATATTATTTCACTGTGTACCATAACAACTCTGAAAAACAGATCCCAGGTGCACAGATAAAATCCAGTTTATAAAGAACCCATAGCAGTGTTTATCATAGCTTTCATGAGAACCACAGAGCTCTCACAGAATGCTGCAGAAAGCTGAAAAATTTCTCTACCACAGCTTTTCAGCATCTACAATGAAACTAAAATTTCATCCTTCCACCCAATCCTAGAGTGGTTGAGGGTCCTTTTTCCAGGCTGGAAATGCTTAGAGCAGCAGATGTATAGTCAGTACAGAAGTCATGAATAACAACAGTAGTGTGTTGTCATCCAACATGGCTCAAAATCAGTGAATACCTGTGCCTGCTGCTCTTACATGTGCTTTAAACAAAAAGCCAGATATTATGTCAGTGACTGATGGAATATTTAGTTACATTTCTGAATCCATGTCGTATTCTTTGCCTTCACTCCCATGACTTACATTATTCACCTGGTTTATCATGTGCACCATATTAACTAATTGTGTATTCATGGCTCTGACTGAGTCTTCGTCGTCTTCATGGAACACATATGTTGAGTAAGTATCTGAGGGTATGTATATTTTTTTAAACATGTAGTTGTATTGAGTTATTGAGACTTGCCACTTTCACTCGAGATAGTTTGTGGGAGACTTAAAAGGAAAGTTGCTTGTTTAAGGGTGTTTTTAAATTTATTTTTTATTTCAGAAAGTCTTTAAACCCAATATCTACAATAATTTTGGTGTTATAGAAGAGAGTAAGTGTAGATGAAGTTCCACTGTTGAACTGGCTTCATGTTTGCTCCGCTGCTCCAGTTTTCCCACTTTCTGAAGTTACTCAGTAATTATTTGCTCTCTATCAAGGTGCATTTCCTGTTGTTACTGATGCTGATTGAGCACAAGGGATTTGCTGTCTTTTAAAATTCTGGCTAATTATATTGAAATGCTGAAAGTCTAATAAAATGTTCTGTCAGAAGCTCTTGGCCTGCAGGGTGCTGTTACAATGTAAAGCTTTTATCTTCAGCGTGCCAACACCTGTAACATTAAATCACAATAAATCCATGTCTTTGTAGTCAGTCTTGAAATGTATAATGCCATGGGTTTGTTGGTTTTTGGTTTTTTTTTTAGAGACTATTTGAGCTCTCACTTCTTCTCTTTGGCAAAAAACACTGGAATATGAATACTGATAATTCTAAGACCTAACACAAGGGGAGAAGATTCCCAAATACTCAGTATTAAAAACAGGTTTAAAATTATTTTTTACTATCTCATGTTAAATGACACTGAAAGAGCTTGGAATGGCAAATCCTCATGCAAGCAGGAACAAGACTCTGCATGGTGTTAAAGTACACCCCTCCAGAAGATGCTGAGGTGCTTCTCTACCGATGAGAGAATTAAAGGCTGGATCAGAGTTGTATCTGCTGTTGGCATCAACTAGCATTCAAATGCATTTCAAGAATAATTTCAGAATAATTCTTTCCGAATGATAAGGGAAGCATTACATCCATATAATTTCTTAGTGCATTTGCTGACTACCAAATGAAAGCCTTTTGAATTCTGTAGGGATATTGCTGCCTTCTTGAAATTATAAGTGCACTCAGTTAAGTCCAGAAGAGCTTTTACTGATAATTTTCCATTAATAAGAATAATTGCCATCTTAAATTGAAAGCCCTCTACTCTTGTAGTCCTCTAAGTGTTTTAAATATTCTGCACAGAAATGATTGCTGTGTGCCCAAAGTAAATAACACAGCATATCACGCGTTCACTTGGCCACTTGAAACTGGAGGAAGATACAAATTTTGATCCTTATTTTAGCTAATAACTGGGAGTTTGGTGTTTCTGCAATTGTGAGGACTTCCATGAAAGAGTTTGGAGAAAATTGATGAACACCAAAAAGTATGTCATGGGCTGCACATTAACAGCCATGTCCAGGTTGCAGTCACCTGCTGTCTCCAGCTCCATGTGAACCAGATACTGATGGAATACACTGAGATCCAGCAGCAGCCTGCTCTTTCCACTGTTGTCTCAGTTTGCTGGCCCAGACATTAAATAGTCTGACCGTGCCTCTTCCGTTGAGTGCTAACACTGCTCTTTCCCTTTGGCACTTTTCTCCCCTCCTTAGATTTACTTTCACTGGCATTTACACTTTTGAATCATTGATAAAAATATTGGCAAGAGGATTCTGTCTAAATGAATTCACTTTCCTTCGGGATCCCTGGAACTGGTTGGATTTCACCGTTATCGTCATGGCGTAAGTGGGAATGTATAAAATATGGATTACCTGCCTTGGCTCTCTGTGCTGGAGGTTCTCATTGCTGTGCTGCAAAAGGCTGTCTGTGGTTTAAAAACCAACCCATGGCTTCTAATTGCATCTGAAACTGTCTAGAACACTGACTTTTCCCCTTGTTTAGCAATCACTGTATTACAATAATGTTTTAGTCTTTCAAGAAGGGAATAGGGCTGTGCAGAGAAAGATATTCCCAGTGGTGGGTATATGTGAATGGATGTGTTTAGACTGGTGAAATGTGAGAGCTGGGCATAAATACAGACTTACTGATCCCATGAATGAAAATATACTTTTGCAATTAGGGTGATGGGTATAGACACCAGTGGATTAAATTAGGGCTCCATCTCCAAAAATCATAGTTTAAGCTTAATTGTCTGGTAATTATCAAGCTTCTATATACTGGTTAAATGCAGCTACAGAAGGGAGATCAAAGCAGTTCAGCCAGCATTCGGAAATTCATGATTTGGAGTGTTACCTTTGTATTTTAAATGAATGATGTTTGAAGATGCTTATACAAAAGCAGCTGTGCACAAGCCAGGAGCCACCTCGGAGGGAAACTCTAAAAATCAAGAAATGTATTTCTATTTTATAAGTCTTCAGACAAATCCTTGATATGTCGTTTTTTTACTGCTTAAAATACGCTTGGAAAGATTGACATCCAAGAATGACCACCGTAAAATAATTGTGCTGTTAACTCTGTCCAGCCACTTGACATTTCACATCTGGACTTCTCAGGTATGTGGGAGCATTTAGCCGCCTGGGGAGCGTGTCAGTCCTTCGGACTTTCAGGGTTCTGAGAGCTTTAAAAACCATTTCAGTAGTCCCAGGTAAGAAATCTTATTTGCTGAGTATTTTCTTCTAGTTGCAGCTCATTCTTTGCTTCATTCAAACCATTGGCTTTTGCCTTTTTTTTCTCCCTATATCTTTCACAGGTTGCAGACACAGCTGAATTTATGAACACGAAAAGTGTCTTGGTTCATCTGTCCCTGTCAGAATGAATCAAGTGTTAGAAAGATTATTGAATATAGTTTATTTTCATTATGCTTTTGAAGATACCGTTAGCACTTTATAATGTCAGTTTAACATAATATTCTTTAGCTGGTCTGTGTGTTATGGCTCCACAGAAATAACTCTGAATATTGAGGGGACTTTACTACTAATGATCTTACATCATCTATCCCTGCCAGGGGAAGCTTGGATTGGATACTACATTCACAAATTACCGGTGTTGGAAATGTCATTTGAATCATACATAGTACTTTTTATGGATAAACAAAACTAGACTATTGCTGGTTCGTCAACTTTGCATGAATATTTTTCAGGGATTAAATGAAAATCTAAAAATTCTAGGGACAATGAAAGGAGGAAAAAATATTTTTCTCGTATTAGTCACTCTCATCCCAAATATACTTGTATTGCAAATATATGTGCCATGTGTTATCCTGCAACTCTTGTACTTTGGCTTTTATACATTAACTCTAATCAAGTGTGATATCTGAATCTCAGTTTTTCATCCTATTTCTCCTTTTTTCACATTGTCTTTTTAGGACTCAAGATCATTGTAGGGGCACTTATCCAGTCTGTTAAGAAACTTGCAGATGTGATGATCCTGACCGTTTTCTGCTTGAGTGTCTTTGCCCTCATAGGCCTTCAGCTTTTTAAGGGCAATCTCAGACAAAAGTGTATCAGGAACACTACAGAGTTTTGTAATAAAACATGGGGAAGTTATGAAGAGTTTGCTAATGATTCAGGTAATTTTTTCTCCTTAATTCTTCTTCAGATAATGATATAGACACCTATGCACACATGTATGACCACACCTGTGGAGTATGTTGATGTTTTGATTGATATTTTGATGAGTAACTACATGATAATGGCCTTCTGATTGCCAGAGCAGCTCACAGGCATCCAGGAATGCACTCCTTCCCTTCATTATAGGAAAGAGCACTCCCAAATTTTCCAGTAACATCCAGTTCTGTTTCCCTGAATGATATGACAATAACTGAAACACACATTAGCTCATTCTCTGTTGCAATTCCCCAAAGTTCACCTTTTACTACTGGCTGAAGAGCCTGTACATCTTCATTTTCCTGCCCAGCGAGAACTGCTCTTCAGCTTGAAACAGAGGAATTTGCTGAAAAGTCAAATTACTTACTACTTGACATCAAATACATCTTATTTTATGTCTTATATAAGATATATACAATATACATCTTTCACATTTACACCTTGTCTGAGGCTGGCGATGGAACCATGGAGCAGAGATCTGAAAATGCATCAAAGCATTCTCAGAGGAACAACTGTAAGATGCAATTCAGAATAGCAAAGCCTTGTGCTAAAGGAGAAGCCTCAATATACGTGAAAAAAACAGACTCAAAATAAACAATGTTTGTGCCAGAAATATGAAGAAAGCTTCATCACTGAAGAAAATCTCCCCCAGTGAGTTCAGACATAGCAGCAGTTGCACAGGTAGAGAAGAATTGTCCCAGGAGAACTGCTGAAATACAGGAAAAGCCACCCAGAATTGCTGTTTGTCCACACTGCATGTGGGAGATTTGTTCAGACAGGATTTCTTCAATGACTTCATAGTCCAGGGGAAGAAAGTGTAAAAAGTATTTTTGAGGAAAACCTTTTTTCACTTGTTCCTACCAAAAGACCACACATAAGAAGCAAGTAATTTACATGTACGGAATGCTGTAAAAATCATAATTTAAAGCAAACTTGAAAAGGAACCAATCAGTGACTAGAACACCATAACAGAAACAATGGATGTGAAAAAGTTGGGCTAAAAATGCTGTTTTTCTGTGCTGAAGAACAGGAAGCTAAAGGATCTACATTTTGGTACCTGCAGAACATTGAAGCTTTATAAGGGCAGTGGCCTGGAGAAAGTAGAGCTCAAGAAATTAAAAATCTGTGTTGTTTCACAGCCTTCATGTTGTTCAAATCCTATGCCAAAAGGAATAGGAGAACCCAGACAAGTTTAATGCATGGTAGATGACTTTCCTATAGGATTTAGGATGTACAGCACTATAAGCCCAGTTTTCTATAAAGATATTTTTGTATATATTTTTACGGACTGCTTTAGTCCTGATTTTGTGGGAAGTTCCCATCTCCCACATGGAGAACTACATGTTATTATGATTCTCTGAAGTTCAATCACTGAATCTTCTTAAATAAACCTCTTTTTTCAGTTTGCAGGAGTGGAGCTGAGCAAGATTTCAGTGAAAAGTAGCCCAGTTAGGGATTCATTCCTTTATGGAGTATGTACATGTTATGGTAGAGCTGATATCAAAGGCTCCTGGTGGCTCTGAATCATGCTGACTTACCTGATGAGCACATGAGAGGTCTGAGAACACCAGGGAAACATGAGACCTTCCTCATATCTGGGATAATAAATCCACATCTTAATGGAGATAATTAGCTATTAGCTGAAGCTTTTACTTTGATTCTGCTGATAACAGAGTAACTAATGCTAAGAGAAATAGGGCAAGAGTTCAAAAAGGGCCCAGCTCCAGCATCCTAATGGATAAATCTGCATTTCTCAGCTAAGCAGTGTTAGGAGCTGCTGTTTGGCTCAGCAGTGGTGGAGATTCACACAGCCAAATACTCCTACTTCCTGCTCAGAACAGGACTTTGTTTTTTATTGCTCATTGGAAATAGAAATGGTCTATTGTGATGTTCACACACTGTCTTGGAGAAGGGTAATTGCTACGGGCCAGAACCGTGCCAGAGTTTGTGCCAATATTTACCAAATATTGAATTGGTTTAACATTTAGATTAGATGTTAGGGAGAAATTCTTTATTCAGAGGGTGGTGTGGCCCTGGCACAGGTTGCCCAGGGAAGCTGTGGCTGCCCCATCCCTGGAAGCGCCCAAGGCCAGGTTGGACAGGGCTTGGAGCACCCTGGGATAGTGGAAGGTGTCCCTGCCTGTGGCAGAGGTTGGAATGAGATGAGTTTTACAGTCCCTTCCAACCTAAACGACTCTGGGATTCTATGACTGTGCTTGAGCCTGTGCCTTCCAATTCTTCATTTCCTTTACACAGACGTAGCCAAAGTGAGAATATCTTTAAAAATTCTGCATTAAGGATTGCCTCCAGTCTGAAATTGGTGCATACACAGATGCATGTTTATAAATGAGGCCAGGACATCCTGCAATCTGGTGCAGTTAATGTGAGCATGGGAAACCTGTGCACTCTCTCTTACAGGTCACTGGTTACTCATCACCACTCATATTAAATGATAGAGGATTCAGGCTAGAAAGTGCTCTGGGTTTAATTTTTTTTCCCCTTTTTTTTTTTTAACAGATGACTTTGCTAGGAAAAATGGTGCTGTGGATATTTTGCTGTGTGGTCATGGTGCTGGGTAAGTGCACTTAAGATAATTTCTTCCTCGGAAGTTTTCTCTGCCTCAGTGCTCCTATATTTGCTCAGTCATGTGAGACAAAAGCAGAAATTCCAAGCTTTCCTTGAATGAATAAACAAGAACACAGTAAACAAAGTATAGCAAATAGTCAGATAATTTAAGTCTCGCAGGGAATGAAGTATGAACCTGAAGTTGGCTTCTTCGGGTCTAATTAGTCTTTTAGACTTTCCAGAAGTGCTCTTCCTCTTCTCCATGGATGTATGAGAGAACTGAAAATGTGAAAGGTCTGGGGAATAGCACAGGACAGACAGTTTCCTCTCTGTGAAGGCTCATGAGTGTTAAACTGGAAAAACAAAACACGAATTTTGGAGGGCAGGTTTGGGCAAGGAGAGAGATGTGGCTGCTTTGCAGTAAGGGGCAGGGGACAAGGATTGGAGATGAGGGAGCTGTCCTGGGATGGTGGTCTACTCCAGCCTGTCTTCTTTTGTTGCTGGATTGAGGGTCCCTCCTTCCAGCCAATACCATCTGGAGTAGAAAATTGTTTTGCAATGAACTGCAGAGCTGAAACATAATCAGAGCCCTTGCATTAAGCTGAAGTTTTCCTTGAAATCTGCATGCTTATGAGAGCTCCGCTTTTTGTTATTAATTCTAGGGTCTGTCCTCCTGGCTATAAATGCTGTAAAATTGGGCCAAATCCTGATTATGGTTTCACCAGTTTTGATACATTTGGCTGGGCTTTTCTTTCCTTATTCCGCCTGATGACCCAGGACTACTGGGAGCGTCTGTACCAACAGGTACCAGCTTTGGGCATGGTTCAGAACCGGTCTTCGTTAGTTGAAGCAGAAAATGTGTAGAGAGGACAAAAAACCTCAAATAAAAGCAATAGCTGCAAGTCATCAAGCCCATGTCTTCCCTTCTCCCTGTGACTCCTAGAAAAGGGATGCTGAAGTGCTTCCCAGCCCTTTCACCCTGCTCTTGGAAAAAAAGTACTAAAAGGGTTCTGTACTGTCCTTCAAAAATATAAAAATGCCTCCTCGGTTGTCCTCATGGGATGTACAATCAGTGATTCACATGTGAGGGTATAGGAGGAGGGAGAAAGACGGGGACGAAGGGCCAAGGAAGCTCTAATTCCATTTAAGCTTCCTAAAGCATTATGTCTAGAAAGCTCAGTGCTTCTAAAGAATTTCAGAGACACATTGAAAGCCTACTTGGTATTTTTTGTGGTAATGTTTATCTCTGGGGTGTGTTGCTTGCAGACCCTCAGAGCTTCTGGGAAGATGTATATAGTCTTCTTCATTATGGTCATCTTTCTGGGCTCATTTTATCTAGTCAACTTGATTCTGGCTGTAGTAACAATGGCCTACGAGGACCAGAACAAGGCCACCATTGCTGAAACCGAGGCAAAGGAAAGGAAATTTCGGGAAGCCATGGAATTACTGCAAAAGGAGAAAGAGGTACGTAAATTACTTGCTTTATTAAGTGTTTGTCTCAGGGTTCTATTGTTGATCACATAGAATGGTTTGGGTTGGAAGGGACCTTGAAGATCACCTCATTCTACACCCCTGCCATGGGCAGGGACACCTTCCACTAGACCAGGCTGCTCAGAGCCCCATCCAGACATAAGAAAAAGCATCGCTCCCTGTGTACAGCTGTGTATAAAAGCCACTCATGGAAACAGGAGCAAGTGATAACTTACTGAAATTAGTGATTCCGGGAGCTGCAGAACAATTCCTTGTTCAGCTGTGTATGTTTCCCGTGAAACAATTATTTTTATTCTGGATAAAAAGCATTAAAGGTTGATGTTACTTTAAGAAAAGCGGTATTTTAAAATCTGGAAAACATAAAATTCCATCAACCAGCAGCTTCCAAAAGAAAATGTAGTTGTTTTTTAATTCTTTTTATTCTATTTTGTCATTTGGGCTGCTGAGCAAAGAAACATTCTGCTGCACTAACATCTGAGCCAAAACCTATTGTAGTTGAATGAAAAGTCTCTTGATAACTTAAATGGCTTAGAAGCTTCTGGAACAAGATACTCCTGTGTTTTTAAAAGATCATCCTAAATTCATCATGGGAAGGAAAATCATCTACACTGTGAATACAGTCCCAAGGATCCCAAATGAAAAGAGAGAATTTTATTACTATTTGAGCATTTATTTTGGGGAAAGGATATATTCTACTGCATTATTTTCAAACTGAGCATTTTTATTGTAAGCAAATTTGCCATATGGAGGAGTAGGAGCTATAATGTGATTATTTTGCCTCTGGCAGGCCCAGTACATGTGATCATATAACACACTGCAAATAGCAAATTGTTCAGTGCTCCATATGTTGGGGAAACTCTCTCCTCTTTCTTTCAGCATTATCACATATTTGAAGATTTTTAACGAGTTTTGTGAAACACAAATTGTTTACAGGAGAGAATAATATAGAGCATAGAAGTGTTTTCTTTCTGCTTTTATTCAAAGCACGCAGCAAAAATATCATCCATGTTTCTCTTTTAATTTCAGTCATTGGGTATTAAAGGGATTGATATCCTGTCACTTAGCTCCTTTGAAGCCTCTTCTCTGTCTACCAAAGAAGTCAAAGAAAGGAGCAATAGGAAAAAGAAAAATAAGTCATTGGGGATAGAAGATAATGAAGAAGAAGAAGTATTCCCCAAGTCACAGCTCCCAGACAGTCAACGAAAGTTGGTAATCTATTATCTGAATCTGAGATCCTTACAGCTTTTCTAATTTTAATTTAAAATAAACTGCTTGAAAACATGAACCAAATCCCATTACAAACACAGATCACTCTTAAAGTCTTTAAAAGAAACAACTTTTTGGGATAAAGAAGAATTAGATGTAAAAATTAATTTGAAAAGGAAGTATTATAACTGAAGGATGAAAGGAAAGTTAAAATACTTAAATAAATTTTCTATAACATTGAGAAACAAAAATGAGTGGCTATCAGAACCTGGCTTTTATACCATCATTCTCTGTTAAAAATTTCATACTTAAAATGTAAGTAAAAAGCTTATCTCAAAAATGGCTGGTACAGCTCATAAAATTTTATTACCTGCCCTTTAATATCGAAACATAATCCTTCCCAAAAACTCTAAATCAAGTAAGAGTTTTGGACTTGCAGTGGTTGATAGTAAATGTTATGAAGCTCTAATAATTTACTGCTTCCCCAGATTTTCTCTATGATATTATGCTGTTCTCTCTATTTTGCTTTCCCTGGGCTTTCAGTCTCTCCTCGGCCTGGTGTACGGCCCCAATGCCACCCAGGCGCAGCGCAGGCTGAGCCACGGTAGTGTGTTCAACTTCCAAATCCCCACCGTGGAGGTGGATTCCGGGGCGGATTTCGGTGATGAGGAGACCCACGGCGCCGGGGGACACAAAACCCGGTGCCAGTCCCTGTCGGGAACGCAGATGGGAAGACGCTCCAGCCTGCAAAGCCAAAGGGGCCACAGCTCCCACCCCACGACCCCGAACTCCCTGCGGAGCAGCAAGGGCGCCAACGTGGATGACCACCTTGGGGTGGGTTTGGGGGTGGGAGGAGGGAGCAGCAGGGTGCACAGCCAAGATCCAGTGTCCTCTGAAGGAGTCATGCTTCCACCAGTCATGGAAGACTCGGGAAAGAGGGATCTGGTAAGGAAAAAGATATTATTTTAAATATATGCTTCATATTGTGGTTTATCGATCAGTGGCAGGGGGGGATTTTTGGCTGTTTTAAGAGTTTCAGCTTAATGGCAAACAGTGATGTGAACTCAAGCATACTGATGTGGGGAATTTTTAAGTTGTCTGTAGAAACTGGTTTTTAATAGTCTGATACTTCCTGAAAACTAGATTTTTGCCTTCCTGTTAAAAACCTTGTGGTTCTGCTATTCATTAATTACATTAACATAGTTTTAAAGGTTCCTCATGCTGAAATTACAAGTCACCAAAGAGTCTTTTCATCCTAAATGCTGCCCAGGGGTGTAATTTTGAATAATAGCTGTGATTTTTTTTTTTTTTTTGTTCATAGCCCCTTTAGCATCATGCAGCAGCTTTGCCTGCAAGTTCCCCAATTTCCCCCATTTATCTGTCACCTCTCTCCTATTCCATTAGTCTCTTGAATAATTCCTAGGCCCATTTCCCCTCATGCACTCATTTACAAGGCTGTGCTTGCCCCATATTACGTGCTTGCAGGATCCACTCACTGCAGCCCTATTACAGAGCAGGACCTTCGATCCCACCATCTATTACATCTTGTAAAAAGGTACATTTATTTGGCTGCGTGTCATTTTTCCTATTAACTCTCACAGTTACCCATCATCACATCGTGGCTCATTTCATTCCCGTGGTATCTCCCTAATCGTGTTTACTTCTCCGAGCAGCCAGCTGTGCATGATGAGAGCAGCGTGATGCATTTACCTCCTCATCTGTCAGCGGAGTACTTTAATGAGGCTCTTCAGAGACAAAGGGCAGCAAGTGTAGTCAGCATAATTACCAGTGTCTTGGAGGGTAAGTGGTTCCTCATTACGTTTATTTCAACCCTAAAGTAACGCTACCATGAAATAACAAAATATATTTCTTAAAGGTTAGCAGTGATTTGTAGGTGTGGAGTTAGGAATTTCATTATTAATTTGGACGTTTTTTAGAAAAAAAAATGGTGTCATACAGTCTTTATGTGCTGGAACACATTCTTTGCCTATTGTAAAAGCTCATTTTGTAGGACAGACAGTGAAGGGGGTTGGGGCAAGACTGGGCAGAAGGTGTTTCTGATCATCTGACCATCTTTTCTCCTCCTGATCCTGTGATTTCTGTTGGGTCAGTGGCAGGGAAACAGGCTTGCAAAATTCAACAATTAATAAGATTATGCAACTAAAATTAGTTGTGGCAATTCTTGGATATTTAATACTTAGCCTCACAATTTTATTCCTTTAATTTACCTTCCCGTGTGATTTTTTGGTGGGAATTAATCAGTGACAGTTATTTTGATGACTGATATTTTTGTTGCAGATCTTGCTGAAAAATTACAGTCCAAGTTATTCAGGATGATGAAGTTTTGCTTTCTTTTGGCTCTTTCGAGGAGCTCTACCACCAGTTCTTGGACCACAACTATGGGATTTAACAGGGGGGTACTATTGTGGCTGGGAGGTCTCTTTCCTTAATTTTGTAAAAGATTTTTTTCTTGGGATAATCAAAGTTGCAACACATCCAGTTGAGCTTTGCTTTGCAGTGTAATTCATCAGAGATCTGGGGATTGTTGCACAGTTTCAGCTGCGAACTGGGGTGGAACAGGACTTGTAGCTCTAGAGGGAGACAAGAAGTGAGGATTGAGACAAAATGATCACTCTGGAATAAGTGGTGTAGGGTGCAATCTGGTACTTGAGCCTGGGGGAGAAGAAGTGAAAATTAAACAGAAGAAAGAAATAAGGACAAGTCCAATTAAGAAAAGGAAATGAGTCAGATCCAGCTCATCTATCTCTGAAAAGCTTCCAGGTCCCTGAAAACCAGATGAGTAATTCCTACTGTGCTTGTATTTAAAGCTAGCTCCAGTTGGTCAATGAATTTGCACAGGACTTAAGCTGGGTCAAAAGCATTTTGAAGGACTTGTTAATATTGATGGTGAAGAAAGAAAAGTTATGAGATTTAGATTTGATTAAAAAGACGCAAATGACAATGACAAAACAGCTTCTTTCCCAAGCTTTACTCATGGAGATGTCTGGAACTTGCATCAGCTGGGAAATGGTAGGTGTGACTTTTCCCATAGAAATGGCCAAAGGCCAAATTTCAGACAATTTGGATTTGCCAGAGTCAGAACTCCTGTGTCTGCCACTGATTCTTTAAATTGCCTTGAGAGCCAAGGGAGACAAAAAGTTGGTGGATGTGACACAGATGGTGTCCCAGACACTCATGTGAGGACAAGGTGGGAAGTACCATAGCTGCTCTATTGTCCTGCAAGAACATGAGAGGCTGTGGTGAGGCCTCCGCATCACAAATATCTCCATCGTCAGATGATTGTAGTACCAGTCTGAGACAAATAAAACCCCTTCCAAAGGCTTTTGAAGAAGTGCTCATGAAAGAATTTGGAATCCAATTTTCTCTGAATTTTTATTTTCACATTTATCAGCTGATGTAAGAACCACGTGAATGGTAAGAAGTGCCGGGAAGCTTCAGGCTCTGTGAGAGATGAGAGGTTTCCTTCTTCTTCCCTGGTCTTTCGAATGCTTGAAGTTGTCATTTCACCATCTTGCTCAGTGATAACTAATGATAGAAGGATTTTCTTTTGCATTTAGAACATGAAGAAGCTCAGAGGAAATGCCCACCACACCTGAAGAAATTTGCTTTAAAGTATCTAATTTGGGACTGTTGTCCACTTTGGTTGAGAATCAAGGAAAAAGTGGCTGCTTTCATAAAGGATCCTTTTTTTGATCTCACCATCACCCTTTGCATTGTGATGAACACTTTGTTCATGGCGCTGGAGCACAATAACATGTCACCTACTTTTAAATTCATGCTTAAAATAGGCAACTTGGTAAGCAAATTCTCAGCTATGTGGCTTTTTATAGGATTAATTAATTGGTGGATGTGCGTTTTCACTTGAAACATAAAGAGTAACAGTAAAAATTAAAAATTAGCAAACTCTGCATTTATAAATTTTGTTTCTAATACAGACAATTCTTGGATTTTTTTATACACTTTGGCATGCTCTTGAGAAGGCAGAAAACAATCCTGTCATTTTAATTAAAAGTGCATTAGGCCTTCATAAACATGGGTTTTATTAACCTGTCCATGAATGTTATTTGAGGGAACATGACCTAAAGATAAAATAAATCCATGGCTACTTTCAGGCTGATGCTACTGTTTCTTTGTCACAGGTTTTCACAGGAATCTTCACTGCAGAAATGATCTTAAAAATCATTGCTCTAGATCCCTATTATTATTTTCAGCAGCCCTGGAATATTTTTGACAGTGTCATTGTCACACTGAGTTTTATTGAGCTGAGTTTCCCCAAACACAAAAGCAAGAAAGAAAGGCAGAAAGGAGGAACCCTGTCAGTTTTGCGATCCTTCAGACTGGTAATGCTTCATGCATGCTCAGTTGTATGAAACTTTGTCTTGTGAATTTAATAGTGATACTTCTGTAGTTAGGAGGCAAGAAATGAATTTTTTTTTACCCCAATTATTTTTATTTCCTCATCTTGGCTTTAAGAATAAGAAACACACTCAAACTCCTTGTGATGTTAGAGTCAGAGTTTAATAAGTATATTTCTTTTGAATACACTGAGAAATATTCAAAGGAAAAAGTATTCCAGAAGGAACATGTTATAAAACTGATGCAAATACTTAAAAACTAGCACAGGAAATAAGGAAAAGAGTGTCAGAGTCTAATCAGAAATAAACAATATTTAACGAGAGATGTGAAATGGTGTTAAGGTATCCATTTCATATACCAGGGACTGTTTAAATTGCTTTATCAAAAGATAGACTCTTTTCATAGTGCTACAGCAGCAGTCCCTGAACTTTTGGTCCTTTGTGTTATATGTAAATTAAGCACCATAATCTACATCAAGAGCATTGCATGGACATTTCCCTGTGTGAGCCAAGCATTTATCAGGGTCTCAAGTGAGTCTGCTCCTTTATGAGGTGATTACTTTATGTCTGCACTGTTGCCTAGTCAAAAGAAAAGAAATATCTATAAATACTTTTTAAAAGTATTAATGTGCCACAAATGTTGCATTGCTGGAATAATTCAGAATATCAGTAATTTGGTTATTGTAGGATTTGCATGGTGCAAAGATGAGTTATCTCTACCGATGTCTAACACTATGTTTTATGTTGCTACACAGCTGAGGGTCTTCAAACTGGCAAAGTCCTGGCCAACTTTAAACACTCTAATTAAAATAATTTGTAACTCCCTGGGAGCACTGAGTAATCTGACCCTCGTCCTGGCAATCATCATTTTCATTTTTGCTATAGTAGGGGTGCAACTTTTTGGGAGAAGTTATGTGCTCAACTGCTCTAAAATAAACAAAGACTGCAAGCCACGCTGGCACATGAAGGACTTTTTCCATTCATTCCTCGTCATTTTCCGAATTCTGTGTGGAGAATGGATTGAGACCATGTGGGACTGCATGGTGGTTGCTGAACCATCACTGTGTCTTGTTGTCTTTTTGCTGGTCATGGTGATAGGAAATTTAGTGGTAAGTTTTATAATGTTTTCTTCTCTTCATCCTGTCTGTGGTGGACTCCACTTAATGGCTGTTCTGTCAACAAAAGGTAGCTTGCCTAAAAACAGGTGGAAAAGTTACCTGTGTATGTTATAGTCTGCAAAATCCTCTTTTTCCTTTCACCTTTGAGCCGTCGCCTGTATTTTCCCATTTTGTGTGCTTTGCACACAGCATCACTTGACCTTTTCATGTGGCAATGTGAAGAGGAATATCTTTGTGGTAAATACAATACAGGCAGCTATGTTTCTTCACATCTTGGGATTTGGATGTAAATAATCAGTGAGGCTTATGGCTTACCTGCTTGAATTAATTAGGCCAAGTGCTTAAGTCCCTCTCTAAATCAATTTTATTTAATTATTTTTAAGATCTCATGCAAGTACTGAATTCTTTGTCAGCAAATGGCAGAATCTACAGTTCTACCACTGAAATCAGGATTTTCTTTGAGAATCTCTGAGTACATTTATATCCGAGAGCTAGATCCTGTGATGGCGTAACCTACACAGCCTCACGCTGTGCTGGGACAAGCCTGCCTTCCTGGTCCTGTGCTCTTCTTTTTTAATGCCCAAGTCATAACTATCTTCTTTTAGTAACTTTGTTCCTCACGTCCTTCATTCATATGCCAAGCTTCTCTTAATTGAAAAAAAAGAAATCTGAACATAATTATCTCTAGGCAGACCTTTACGGGAAAAATATCTGTTCTGTGGCTGAGTCCCAAATATGTATTTAATGTCCTGCCTGTCCCACACTGCAAGGATTGATGTCAGTGATGAAATGCTGTGAGTGATATTTGTATCACATAACATTAACTGGCAAGCAATGAAGTGTTCAGCCTGCGCTTTTTGTCCAGTCTTTCTTATGGTCCAAGGAAGCAGAGAGAGGTATTTGGGACAGATTTATTCCAGCCTAAAGTCAATAACAAAGATAGATGGGGTGAATTGATCTCTGGAGGGCTGATATTCTCCACTGCCTGTGGTCCTTGGATGGCTCACGGGTGTTATGTACCCAGTTCTGCCATGATAAAAGTTAAGGTACATGGATCCCATTAGAATTCAAAATACTAGTGAAAAAATTAAATTCTCACATTCCCTTAAAAGCAAACAAACAAAAAACAAACGGAGGTTTAAAAATTCCTTTTTTTGAAGGTACTTAAAAAATGGGAAATTCAAGCTTCTCTTGGTTTTGATTTTTGTGATAATGTGGCAGATTTGAGGAAATTTCTGGGCCTGAATCTGATCTCACAGAATTTTGGAAGTAACTCTACAGAGGCCTGATTTAATTCTAATTTGAAGAATGAAGAGACAATTATTAAACTGACAAGATGTGGATCTATGTTACTACTTTAACCTTTGAAAAGTTGCTTTGGCCAAATAATGCATTTGTCACACACAGGTCTGTTTTCTCTGGTATTTTAAATTACTTTTTTTGGGAGGAGGGGAATGGGAACATTGAAGTTTCTGACAGAGAAGTTGATTTCGTCAAACACAATGTGATCAGTCGCTCTCATTTCCTTATCACCCTGTTTTGGTTTGCTCAGTAGAGACTGAACTTTGGTAGCATCTGTGTTCTTCAAAGTTAAAATTCAGATTTTTGAATGCTGCTCTCTGGACTTTTAATTTTTTTATTATTTCGACTGCTTTCAGGTTCTCAACCTTTTCATTGCATTGCTGCTGAGTTCTTTTAGTACTGACAGTCTCCAGACAACAGAGGATGATGGAGAAATGAACAATCTTCGGATCGCCTTTGCTCGGATCCGCAAGGGATTCCACTTTGTCAAGAGCGTGACGTGGGATGCCTGTTGTAGGAAGCTCAGGCAGATAAAGAAAGTGCACAGGAAGAAAATCAGATTGACTGCACAGAACTCACTTGGGTTCAAGAGTGAAGGAACAAAAAGTTGTAAAGAGAATTACAATAATGAATGGATTGAGAAAAACCGGGACAAATGCCCAGGTCTTGAAGATTTTGTTAGCAACCCCAATATATTTGTTTGTGTCCCTATTGCTGAGGCAGAGAATACAAGTGAGGGTTTCGAAGATGATGATAAACTGAGTTCATTTACAGACACAGAAAATAGCAAACAGGTAATGGATTCCTTTATTTGTGTTGGAACGCTGGAATCACGGAGAGAGATGAAGGGAGGGAGGGATGCGTGGGAGAAGATGGTCTCTAGCAGAACAGGGTGGGATATGTTGATCCATTCCCAGAGAGTCACAAAGCTTTGAACTAGAACCAAAAGTGAAAATATTTAGAGCAAGGGTGAATCATCACTTGGAGCCTTTTAAAACCAAGATTCGTTCATGGTTTTAAAAGAAAATTGTTGCAGGAATTCCTAGCTGACACGCTGTGGTGCACACAGGTAATTGTGATAGTCCTTGGTGGACTTGGATGTTTTATGTAAAAATCTATGTGAATAATGTCAACTGTTTTGGTATTATTTGCACAAAAGAGTAAAAATAGCTGTTCTGCATACAGAACATTATCATGGATTTAGAATATGAATTTATAGCTCTGATTCTTACTTTGTATTTGTCCCTGCTGTGTGTAGAATGCAGTAATTACTAGAAGTGGACAGGATTAAGTATGCAGTGGCTCTACTAAGGACATATTTTTGATATGACATCATATATTTACCCTATTTCTTTGTGCTCTATGAATTTTTCAGTTCTGATTTAATCACAGTTGTCATTCTGGTATCACAATTTCCCACCTTAAGTTTCCCTCTTAATTCCTATGTAAAAATTCTCACTTAAGTTTTGAATAGATCACCAAAATCCTTGAATTTCTGTATGTCTTTTGGGAAAAAGTTCTATCCTTAGGTAAAAATCAGAGACTCAGTATGATCCTTTCTTATGACTCTTGTCTGGAGATTCCCACTTTAAATGAATTGTATAGCTTATTGGTTTTTTCCCTCTGACTCCCTAAAAAGGCAAAAGAAAGCCCCTCTAATCCACAGATTATTTTCAGGATGAAAATCACCTGAGGCAAAGAGGAGACAGAGTAAAAAATTCAGGCAGCTGGAGTAAAGGATCGGGATTTTCCTCTGAAGAATTCAGTGTGCTTGATCTAGGAAAGGACAGGAAGGGTGAACTGTTATCACCAGAAGAAAAAGAGGTAACAGGTTTTTTTTCCAGTGATGTTGACTTTCCAAAACTGATAAAACACTGGCATATTCCTGTTCAGGGATTTACCAGAGTGGAGTTGAGTGCCAGAGGCAGCTCTGAACTTGCAGTAGCTGGTCTGGCTGGACCAAAGCCAATACTGCAGCTGGAATTCTGTGAGCAAAATCAAAGGGTTTTTAGGTATTGATTTTAAAGAAAAATAGAAGTGTAGGAAAGAGAGCGTGTAGAAATGGGAAAACTACAATGTAATTTCTGTAATAATTATGAATAATTTATAAAATACTCTCTGATACCTTCTATTTATTGAGTCCACCAATAAAGAGGAGGAGGAGGATTAAAAAAAAAAGTATTCAAAGAAAGATAAGCTTCCATGTGGGAAATTCCATCAAGTCTGTGTCCTAAGTATCTTGGACATAATGCTTGAAATGAGTTTCTCTCTATGTCATTAAAGATGGTAGTTACTAATTTACAGTATTTTTAAAATAATTTTAAATATAGAATACATTCAAAGAAGTAAAAAACAGCATTATGGAAACATGAAAGAACAAAAGAATAGAGTAAGTAATTGCTAACAACCTGCTGACTCATAACACATTGTCTTCGGTTTAATGGTTTGGCAAAAAGCTTTGTAACTGAAGAATGCAGGGTATGATTCCAATCTCTACTTCATGAATGCTGTCATGGGTGCTCAGTTCCTGGCCTGAAAACAGATATATTTATCTGGATCTCCTGTGTGAATGCATGAAATTCATTCAATTTCCATGATTTCATGGTTTTAACCCAAGTAATTTATCCTGTTTTGAGAACTACATGCACTAATGTGCAATTTAAAAGTTGTTCACTTTCCCAGCTGATTAGGCAGTTACATCTGGTTCATGTAGATAGATATTGTAATTACAGAGCTTTGGCCTTTATTTGAATGCACCCATTGGTACTTCTAAGCTTATACCTTTTAAAATCCCGAAGTTTATTCCATTACCAACACTACTTGTAATATTAGTACACAACCAAGCTTTAATTTTGAGTTTTATTTGTTCATGAATTAATTTATTCATTTGGACCTGAATTAGACAGAATTAATAACTGATATTACTGTGCTCGGTAGTTGGACAGTGTCAGCTCTTCTGCAGTCAGCACAGTGGATCTGACAAATCCTGAAGATGTTTTAAAGCAGATTCCAGAATTTTCTGAAGACTTCAAGACTCCAGAACAATGTTTTCCAGAAGGTAAGGTTCCCATGGTTTCACTACTGGGAAGTGAGAAGAGTGAAATCTCAACTTGTTTCTCTAATGATACGGAGCCAATAGGGTCAGATTATTTTCAGGTAATTTTAGTTATCTGAAAATCAGCTAAATAGTCCAAATGATTGTCCCTTTCTAGTCAACACAGAGACTGAGACACCTGAAAAATAAAACCCCTTCCCCTAAAAGCCAAGTGCTTCCAAGTGGGACATGGGCAATGGCATAGACTGCATTCCGAAAAATAGGATTGTGAAGTGAGGTGAATTTCACTCAGTTGCACAGCAACCAAGTCACTCTGGGGGTTTAAAATAAGAGCAGTGTATGTGATCAGGTCTCACCTGGCAATGGACACTTGGCACATCAATTTTATTAATACTTTGCAGCAGTATTCCTTGAATAACTTTTCACGGACAATCTCAAACAAAGGAGTGAAATACGCAAAAGAAGCTCCTAGGATTAATTGAATTTCTACAGGCTGATGATCAGAGAATCATAGAATGACTTGGGTTGGAAAGGACCTTAAATATCTTCCAATAATCTGAGAATCTCTTTGCAAATCTTCACACAACGTCTAGCTTTGCAAGTTGTTCTAGGATGTGTTCAGTACTTTTATCATTTCTTCTTACCCTAATATGTAATAACAGTGGCTTTCATAATATCAATCCTGATAAATTTGGTGGCTTTCTATGCTGGGGTTCCAGCAGTGGTGGACGAGGGTGTTATATTAAACAAGTTAAAATTGGAAATTCTTCCTGGTGCTCCATCTCACTCTTTGCTCACCCAGTCAGCCTGGCTGGCCACCACCATTTCCACACACATTTCATCCCCCATTTTGCCCATCTCCCATCCATTTTCTTCAATTCTATTCTTTTTCACTTATTCAGGCTGTGCTGTACCACAAAATGAGCAGGAGGAACTTCTGCAGCCTCACAGAGCCCAGCAGCTCCCAGTCCCACAGTGCCCTGAGCTCCCACAGGCAGACCCTTTCCCCCTCACTACCTTCCCATTCAACCACCACATCCTGGATATTTTATGTGATGAGAACTCAGATAAATCAAGTCTGGCTGAAATTATTGCCCTGTTCTGCAAAGCTGGTTTGTTTTTTGTTTTTTTGTTGTTTTTCTTTTTTTCCTGTGCCTATGAAACTTGTAATCCACAGTTTTAGGAGTTAATCAATAACGGTTAAGCATGTAGACATTATTTGAAGCTAGAGAGATGTTATTTCTGAATGCCAAGTATTCTCTGAGTAGTAATAATACACATATTTTTACTGTTATGTTTTACATCATAAATCCTGAGGGAGTTCCACTATATCTACATTGCAGTTTGATTTCTCCAGAAAAGAAAACCCACGAATATTACATTGATAACACACAAGTCAGATTTCTGAGCAACAGTTTGTTTCTGGTTTTTTGGGTTTTTTTTAACTACTTAATCAATGGCATTTTTGCGCCAGTTCAGATATTAGAACAAAAGCAACAAAGCTATTTTTTTGTTTTCTTTTCCTGCTGCAGAGAAGAAAAGTGAAATGTCTTGTTTTGTCCTCTGTAGTCCCTGTCTGGAATGTGCCTGCTGTGGCCAAACCATGAGAAAAATCAACTGAAGGTGCAGCAAACCTGTACCTAACACAGATTTCACCCTCCCCCCCCTCCAAAGGCCCTATCTTGTGCAAGTGCCAGTCTCTGCCTCAAATTCCAGATCCACATTGCTGGAGAATATTGAAATTAAAATAATATTAATTTATTTTTAACATGGATTATAGCCCATCCTATATACAAGTTCTATATAGGTTGCTATATAATTAATGTATAAGATTTTGCGTGTATACACACATTATTTTTTCCATGCCTGGAAATGACAGAAGTCTTCTGCCTGACATTGTTTGCCATAGTGAGAAAATTAATTAATGCAGAGAATACAGAAAGACAAAAGTTAGCCAATTTTTTCCCTTTTTTAATTAGTGAAAAAATTAATAAGTAAGCAAACCCAGGATGTTGTGGATGGGTGATCAGGATACATTAGGTGGCCCTGGCATCATTGCCTACTGTGAGAAGGAATCTGGTGAGCTGGAAAGGAGATGTCTCCTTTTATGGGGTCTAAGTATCAGCTAGAACGTGACATATTTTTTTGGGTTCTATGATGTAAAATCAACCACTCCATACATTCAGAAGCAAGTAAATAAATGAATAGACCTCACAAGGCACAGAGTAATGCTGCAATATTGAAGACAACTGTTTGCCTCCTCTGTTCCCAAGCCTTTTTGTTCAGGGGCAGGTCACCTCTGCTTTCCAAAGAGTGTGCAGAAACTGAGAAGGGCTCTTGTAATATCAAGACTCTTCCCATGGCCTTGATGTTTTGTGTGCCCCAACCGCAGGTCAGTGAGAGCCTGTCCAGTGTCTCAGAAATCTCTTGAAATAATGGAAAGTTGTCCAAAGGGGCTCTACCTACTGTGTATATAAATAGGAGCTACAAGGCAAATTAAACTAGATGTATCCCAATATTTTTTTCTCTTGGTAAAACAGGGAAAACCAACAACAATGATGCAGTAACTGTGACCATCAACCTTTTCCTGTCCCCAGAAGTTTCCTGGCCATGCCTTCAGATTCATGTACATTCCTTCCATGCACTCATTGCTGTCTCTCACTTTCAGGTTGTGTTCGGCACTTTCATTGTTGCCTGGGTAGTGCTGTAAACTTTGGAGGAGAAACCTGGTGGAATCTGAGAAAAACCTGCTACCAGATTGTCGAACATTCTTGGTTTGAATCCTTTATCGTATTCATGATTCTTCTGAGCAGTGGAGCCCTGGTTGGTGTAGCACAATTTCATGTATCTACTCAGAAGGATTTTTGGCTTTAATTTGCACCCAGAGAAGTTGTTTTTAGCAGCAAACACAGTGGATATCTTTGAACTCATAATGAGGGAAAAGAAGAGTCTTCAAGCAGCAGTCATTTATTCACCATTTTAATTATTGCAAATCTATTATTGATATTATTAAAAATTATAAGAGAACATGAACAAAGCTAAGAATATATAAATCTCAGAAGCTGTTTCTGTTCTGGCTGTATACTGGATTTTTCTCAGGAAGTTATGTCACGATTGTGAAATATTAAGGAGATTTTATACCATTAAAACAAACAAGTGATTCTTAATACTTGGAAAAAAAAATACTTAGTTCTCTTCAATATACAAACTTTATGATATAAATTTCTAAAAATATATACTGTCCTCTTAGGATTTCATTGTGCAGGAAGTATGCATCCACAGGGCCGTACTCTATAGAGAAAGAGAAGGCACAGGGAGAATTATACTTTCATCAGCTGGCACAGATTTTAATAACAGGCGATGTTCAGATCTGTATTGAAACAAATTGAATGACAAAGAGATCTCACTGTTGCTTGACTTTAATAGTATAAGGTTCATTTCTGACTTTTGCCATTTATCTATATCAATTATGATTTCAGGCATTTGAAGACATCCATATTCATAAGAGACAAAGAATTCAAGTGATATTGGGATTTCTTGACAAAATGTTCACTTTCATCTTTGTTCTGGAGATGCTCCTGAAGTGGGTGGCTTATGGCTTCAAGAAGTATTTCACCAATGCCTGGTGCTGGCTGGACTTCCTTATTGTAGATGTGAGTTCTGCCTTTGCTGTTTCTACACAGGAGCAGTAGCAGAATCCCTGATTATTTTCTGGATGCAAATTTCAGACGGTGCCCTCAACTCCTGTAGCACTGGTGTCAGGATTTTGTACTCCAGGCACCAAAAGTATGGTTTTGTTTGTCAGTTTGTTTTGTTTTTTTTTTTTTAACAGAAATAAAGGAAACAGATGACACGACATTGCTCATAATTTTCCTTTGTCTTCCCACTCAGGTCTCTTTGATAAACCTCTTTGGCAGTACCTTTGGCCCCATGAAATCTCTTAGGACTCTGCGAGCTCTGAGACCTTTGAGAGCATTGTCACGGTTTGAGGGAATGAGGGTAAGACTGATTGCAAATTAGAGGCTTGTCAGAACTGATGAGCACATAACAGGTTTATAACTCATTGCTGTGTCTTTATGAAGTTCACATGTTTACCCTGAGTTCAGTTTAGGAGCTATAAAATGAATTTTTGAAGAGCCCCTCAGTTGCGCTTTTCTATACTTGGATGTTCCTTATAGATTTTCCTGGAGTGATTGATCCAAATGCTGTTGAAACTTAAACTGGCCTAGGTGGAATTTTGTTCCATTGCTGCTCAATCATTCTTGTGTTCCTGTCTTACTGAGATAGATAAAAATAAAGTAGAGAATAAGAACTGTGAGCACAATTATAATTTTTGAAGTCTGATAGCAAGCCAACTCAGAGGAAAGAGTCACTTCAATTCTGAAAGTTTTTATTGGATTGATTTACAAAAACTGTAGCTTATTAAAAGGTACTTTGCTCAAATTATTGTTGCAGATAGAGTTCTTTCAGAAAGCAAAAGTGTTTGTCTGTAGAATATTTGATGGGCTTTTTCCCATCAAAAGAGCACCTTTTGATGTGCACTAGTGCTGCTGCTGGACGTTAATTATTGTTATTTACAAATTTACCATTGTACAAATGCAGAGAGGGATTCCCTTATCCATCTGATAAAGTGTATCTGTACACTGCAATGTGAAACAGTAGGATAGCCACAGTGGTATTGGAGCAAAAGTCAGGTCCGTGGGATGTGCTCTGGCATGTGAAAACAGGTGATAGAAATGCAAATGGTATCACTGTCCCACACTCACCTGAGCAATGGCTTTAAGCTAATAGATGAGAGATGTAGATTAGATGTTAGGAAGAAATTGTTCCCTTGGATTGCCCAGAGAAACTGTGGCTGCCCCATCCCTGGAAGTGTTCAAGGACATTTTGGACAGGGCTTGGAGAAACCTGGGATAGTGGAAGGTGTCCCTGCCCGCGGCAGAGGGTTGGAACTATTGAATCTTTAAGGTCCCTCCCAGCCCAAACCATTCTATGCTTCAAAAAAAGCAGACTCAGTGCAGCTGGGACATGAATTGCTTTTGGACATATTCTGGAAGTGAGACTGAAAATTCTCTGATTGCAATCTTGACACTATGAAGACAGAGAGAAATGGCATTAAATTAATTAGCAGAATTTATCAAAATTTCCATGTCTGGAGTCCATTTTGAAATTGAAACAGGTGACGTCATACTTTCTGTCTTGCCATGAAGTGTGTATGTGACATGATCTCCAAAAAACCTTGACAAGGCCTTTGAATTTTTTCTGCTGGTCCATCAAGTTTTTCTTTGCTACCTCACAGATGAGTTCAGTGCCTTCACCCTGAAACTCAAAGAAATGTTCCCACCATTCCTTTACCCCATTTTAAGAAGCAATCTGTTACGTCTTAGCATACATTTGAAATCTACATGGACACTTTTCTGTGGCTGTACAGCACCTAGCACAGAAAACGTACCTGGCTCATGGTTATAGACCCCAAACTCAATCATAATCCGCTAAAAGTAAATGAAGCAAATTACCAGTGGTGAATTATTACTGGTCCTTTTAAAAACTACTTTTGACAATCTCAAAAACAGTCGTCTGCACTAGTGCTCATGGATGAATGCTTCAGAAATATTATGTCAATAAGGTTTAAAACAAAGAAACAAATGGACTCTCTCCTATTCCAGAACCAAGAGAAAGTCAAAAAAAGAGGGTGGAATTGCATTTTAGTAGTAGTAGGGTCTCACAGCCGACCAAGAAGTATCAACTATTGCTTTGAAAGCCTAAGAGACATTGTTCAAGGTCCCCCTGCCAGCTGTGACTAGTACTTACATGGAAAACATCAGATTTTTGCTTGCAGAGATGACTAAGTGACTGCTTACAGATACCTGGGCCCATCCTTTTTTTTAAAAAATGTATTTTTCCTCTCCCTTTTCATCCAAGGTTGTGGTCAATGCCCTTCTGGGAGCCATCCCTTCCATCATGAATGTTCTGCTCGTCTGCCTCATCTTCTGGCTCATCTTCAGCATCATGGGAGTGAACCTCTTTGCTGGGAAGTTTGGGAAATGTGTCAATATGACAGACAAAAATTCTGAATTAAATAGTTCAATTGACAACAAAGCAGACTGTGAGATGTATAACAACACTGGAAAAATATTCTGGGTCAATGTTAAAGTCAATTTTGATAATGTTGGCTCTGGCTACCTGGCTCTTCTTCAGGTGGTAAGTGCTGCTTGCCCTCAGTAGCCAGCACCTTGTCAGATGGGCTTGAGCTTTTGTCAGTTCCTACTCATGTATGAGAGTGATGCAAGGAGTGAGATATCCTACAGCTTGCTCTCCCCTTGTAGTTGGCTGTTCATGCACACAAATGGCAAAAGGGGGACAGATGAGACCCTGCTGTGATTTTCCAGGTGATAAAGTAACATTTGGTGGGCAAGTGCTGTTGCAGCCTCCAGCAATTTCATGATCCTGAGAGCTGGAGTCAATCTCAGAAGGAATTCTGGGACAAATAGTGACCTTTTCTGTCAAAATATGGATTTGTTCAGCCATGAGGGTTGCATGGCCTTTAGTACCAGTCTGATGAAGGTTTGCTCTGTCAGAATCCTAGGATAACGTGTTCTGTCCCACCCTTGAGAGCTTTCATATCCTAACGAGGCTGAGAATTTCTCACACACAGCAGCAGCCAGAGCTCGGTGCTTTGTGTGTGTGAACTTACCAAAGGCTCTTGCTCCAGTCAGTGTCATTTGGATATTGCAAATTATGTGAAGACTTTTAAGGTCAAAGTTCAACACATTTTCCACCATCTTTCATTCCAGGCAACATTTAAGGGTTGGATGGACATCATGTACGCAGCAGTAGATTCACGAGAGGTCAGTTATTGTATTCAAACCATATTTTTTGTGAATGCTACTGCTTTCTGCTAATGCATTACTAGTTTTGCACTTCGACATCTGCTGTTTGTCTGTGCTAAATACTTCCAGTAATTATTTCTTATCAGATGATGTAAACATTTAATCTGCAAATGATTCATAGTATCCTAAAGCTCCTCTGTTGCAATGGGGAGAGGGTTTCAGCTCTAGATCCACCCACTTGAACAGAACAAAGTGAAAGGACTTTGGAGGGGAAGAATTTGAAATATAGAGGATGTATTAATTTTATTATGAGTTCAAAGGAATAAAATAATTTTTACAGTATTTTAATATTTTAATATTGCTAATATTATATATGAAAATATAGATAAATATAAATCATATATATAAATATTAAAATAATAACAATAGTATTTTCATATATTGATATTTTTGTGTGTTTCAATGTATTTCTTCTTTGTTCTTCAATGTGAAAAGTTATTTTTCTTCTTCTGATTTTATTTTTATTCATAATAACCATCACAGAAGTTTTTTGCTAAGAAGAGAAAAAAGAATAACAACATATCTAGGCCAGGATTTTCCATGGCAAGAGCTTGGAATTGGACTTCTACATATTTTGCTTGATTTTTCATGTACTGAGAAATTTACAGCTCCTGTTCTTATTGGAGTGAACTAAACTGGTGCTTCTGCAATGCCTTTGAAAATCACATCAAGAATATTCAAACAAAATTTTGTGTTATGCACTATTGGTAGTTTTAAACTATACCACTTTTGTCACAATTAGCAGTAAGGCTGTAAATCTTAGTTCCTCCTGGAATCAATTTTTGAGAGGAGCTTCAATATGAAGATTATTCTGAACTGGGCCCGTGTTGTTTTTGGTTATTTCTCAAGTTGCTTCTCATTCCTACAGAAAGATGATCAGCCAAAGATGGAGAACAGTCTGTATATGTATCTCTACTTTGTGAAGTTCATCATCTTTGGATCTTTTTTCACCCTGAACCTCTTTGTCGGTGTGATCATTGACAACTTCAACCAACAAAAGAAAAAGATAAGTGCATTGGCTGTGCTTTAGAGAGCAAGGTCCTATACATGGAATCTAAAACTTCTCTCAGCATTTACCAGAGCATTAATAATTAGCAATTACAAGAAATAAATTTCCCCTTTCTTTCCCCCTGTAATCTGAACACCTAGATCTTCCCCAAACATTTCAAAGCCTCTTAAAATTTCACTCCTTTTTGGGAACTGAGCGTGATGGGAGACTTGTTATTTAGAAAGTGGTCTGCTACAGATACTCTGATGAGTGTTTTGGATACTCAGCAAGCCCAGCATGTGGGAACCCAGGGAAAGATTTGTTCCTGTCCATGTTTTTTGTTTTCATGCTTTTTGAGTGAGCCGAGTTTCACACCAAGACGTCTACTCTGTGAATGTCTGGTTTGTGCCACTGATTTTTTTGGACACAGTTAGATGATATGAAAAGGGCCAGTACCAGCAAGGTGTAAAAATGGAAGGAATGCCAGTTTCCAGAATTTTAGACATTTTAAGTACAATAGTTTTCTTCTCACCACATAACAGTGACATTTCTTTCTGTACTTAGGTGGGGAAGATATCTTTATGACAGAAGAACAGAAAAAATACTACAATGCAATGAAAAAGTTGGGATGCAAGAAACCTCAAAAACCTATTCCAAGACCACTGGTAAGACTGAATTCTTCAAAGGGAAAATGCATTGCAAAAGTACAATTTAATTCACTGAAAAGTGCATATATTTATATATTGCATATAAACAATTTTTTTGTCTTTACATTGATACTCACACAGTGCTCTGTCAGCTCCACACCAAAAAGTTAACTGAATTATTTTATGGGTTAAATATTTATTAAGTCCTCTGCCTAAATATTACTGGGTTTTATATTCACCTTGGAAGTGATGAAACTTCAGGCTGGGCAGGGATTTTAGTGTCATTTTTTCACTCTGCCTTTCTCCAATTTCCCCAACTTCACTGTAGCTGAGTGACTTTGCAACATAAAAATTGAAAATGTTGGAAACATGTATGGATGAGTACTCCTTATTTTCATAACTGATGTCAGAAGTATTTTTTTTTCCCCCTCTAGAACAGATATCAAGGTTTCCTTTTCGACATTGCAACATCCCAAATCTTTGATGTTGTCATCATGGGTCTCATCTGCCTCAACATGATCACGATGATGGTGGAAACCTATGAGCAAAGTGAAACGAAGACAAACATCCTCAGCAAAATCAATATACTCTTTGTTACCATCTTCACTGCAGAATGTGTGCTGAAATTGCTGGCTCTGAGGCAGTACTATTTCTCAAATGCCTGGAATATATTTGATTTAGTTGTTGTTATTATGTCACTCGTTGGTAAGTTAAATTGTCTGGCACATTCTTTACTATATCAATTATTATTCTTTTTATTAAAAAAAAAGTAGATAAAATTTATTAACTGCAAATAATCATTGAAATGTAAGTTGTAATACTGTAAAATCTTAAGGAAAAAGTAAGTACCCCCCCATGATGATGTTAAACTATATTAAATGAGATTTAAAACAATTCTTTTAGTAAAAGTGTGTATATATTTATAATGGTTATTTAGGGGTTTTTTTCCCCATCTGAAATACAGAATGAATATCCCATCATAGCAGTATCACATTACATGATAATTTCCATTGTCACAGATTTAGTGCCAACTAAGAAATCTTCAATCAGATCAAATTGTTTGGGTTTTGTCATCTGTGTTTTTGATAGATGACTGAAATATATGGAGAATAGGAAGACTGGAATTAGATTATAGATTATGGAATTCAGTTTCTGTAAACTTGGGCATTGCTGAGTGAAAATAAGTGTTCACACTGTGTACCAGGATAGAAAAGATGACCAAAAATATATTAGTTTTTATTTGGAGGGATTGCAATGGAAGAATGGGGTAAAGGGCTCTGTTGCAAATTTGAGCTTTCTGCCAATTTAACTATTCCTAGGGCTAGGAATGTTGCTGTTGCCAACAAGCAACAGGCATTTAGGGGAAGAAAGATATTTCATTTCTTTTGTATGACTCATGTGTTGGGTAAGTAAGATTCCAGTAAGACTATGTCTTTTTCTTGAGAAATTAAGTTTCTGGATTTGTATCCAAAACAGCTACACTTAGAAAAGACAAGCCTCTTCTAGTGCTACTAGATGTCATTTTTTTCATTCCAACAAAGAGTAAATAACATCCATGTGTAGCTCTGTCCCTGAATGAACCAAAAGCCATTGCAGAAGTTGTGCATACCACTCTATGTCCATGACTGTGTTTGCTTCTACATATCTTGCCTATATTGTCTCAATGATAACCATGACATTGCATTATATTTTGTTTTCTTAGTTTACCTTTGTAATGTCAGTATTTGAAGACAAATGTAGAAGGTAAACTGAACCTGCTGAAATATTCATGCATCCAGAGTCAAAGAAAACCATCAGTCACCAAGTGTCAACTGATACAGATATTTGAGGTTGTGCACAGAAAGTTCCTTGTCATCTTTAGTGCAACAGGGACTGTCCTCTGATGGCTGAAGAATGTAGTTTGTAATTGCTTATATCTACAACTATTTTTTTCAGTCAGCTTCTCCTAAAAGTTATTCTGGTAGAGCTTATAACACACATCAGATATTTTTGAGCTGTGAAGATATTATCATTCCAGCCTCCTTACTAGTTAAGGAAAAATGTGATATTCTAATGAGTTGTTATCCTTTCCTTTTCAGCCTTACTGCTTTCCAGCATTGGCAAAGCCTTTGAGCATTTCTTACCACCCACACTCTTCAGGGTCATTCGCTTGGTCCGGATTGGGCGAATACTGAGACTCATCCGGGGAGCCAAAGGAATTCGAACTCTCCTGTTTGCCTTAATGATGTCCCTACCTGCTCTGTTCAACATTGGCCTCTTGCTGTTTCTGGTCATGTTCATTTATGCCATTTTTGGCATGGCTAACTTTGCCTATGTGAAGCTGGAAGGCGGCATTGATGATATGTTCAACTTCCAAACCTTTGCTAACAGCATGCTCTGTCTCTTCCAAATCACCACATCAGCTGGCTGGGATGGTCTTCTCAGTCCTATTTTAAACACTGGGCCACCATTCTGTGATCCAAACATAAAAGGTACCATAGGTGAATGTGGTAAACCTGCCATAGGTATTATTTATTTTGTAAGTTACATCATTATATCATTTCTCATTGTTGTAAACATGTATATAGCTGTTATTCTAGAGAACTTCAATGTTGCCACTGAGGAAAGTACAGAGCCTTTAGGGGAAGATGACTTTGACATCTTTTATGAAATCTGGGAGAAGTTTGACCCTGAGGCAACTCAGTTTATAACTTTCTCTGCACTTTCAGACTTTGCAGATGCTCTGTCTAAGCCTTTGCGTGTACCAAAACCAAACAAAGTAGAACTCACAGCAATGGACCTGCCTGTGGTCAGTGGGGACAAGATACACTGCTTGGATATCTTGTTTGCTTTCACCAAGAGGGTGCTGGGAGATTCTGGGGAGCTGGATGCTCTGAAAGTACAAATGGAGGAGAAATTCATGGCTGCCAACCCGTCAAAACAATCCTACGAGCCAATATCGACTACGCTCAGACACAGGCAAGAGGAAGTGTCAGCCACGGTGATCCAGCGTGCCTACAGGAGCCACCTGTTCCTGCGCTCCCTCAAACAGGCTTCCTACCTGTACCGGCACAGAACTTGCAGCACTGACACTCTGGGGGATGCTGCTCCAGAAAACGAAGGACTTATTGCATCTATGCTGTGTGCAAATTATGGTAGGAGCGCTAACAAGTCTGAAACTTCGTCCTCAGTGTCCATCCCTCCGTCGTATGACAGCGTCACAAGAGAGAGTAGTGGCAATCTCAGGGTTGAGAATGGAGAAGTAACAGGCAATCAACAATCTCCAGATGTTAAGTAGCTGATCGGTGACAAAGTTGTTAAGAGTATTTTTAAATTTTCACAGAAGTTGATATTGTAAACACATGTCAGCTGAGGCAGCCTCTCTATGCAACCAGGGCTGTTGATGGTGATCAGTTAATTACGGCAACTGGAGAATCGTGGCCTTTGGCTCTGCTGTGTTCAGTTTTCTTCAATATTTACAAGTTCAGAGAAAGGTTTTGGATCTGTTTGATCAAGGGCATCCCACTGCAAAGCAGGTCCCACAGTACCTGAGTGCTGTGACGTGTTCATAACAGTGATAGGCAACCTCAGCTGGTATCTCCCCTGTACAGGAAGCAGAGAGAAGTCCAAGCGCCAGTGGATCTACTGCAGAACAGAAAATGAACGTCAATATAAGCATAAATTGAGCAATGGAAAGGAGCTTAAATTTAGTCAGTTCCTAATTGATTATATCATTATAAACCTGTTTAGGAAATGGCTGCTGATTTTTTAAATCTTTTTTTTCATGTTTGAGGACAGATGTGCCACAAACATAGACCCTGCATGATCCACAGATATTCCACAGTGTAGTGGATTTCTTCCCATATGATCGATTTACAGAATAAACCAAGGCATGTATGTTATCATAGTTGTGTTTCTGAAGTTTAATGAAATAATAAATACAAGTGCTAGTATTACAGAAGTCATACTGAGCAGAGCAAAACCTTGCTTTATGTTTTGCCTGTGAGGATTTGTTTTTTTAACCTGGTTTCCTCTGGCAGTGAGGTGAAGGCAGTTGTGCCATCAGTCATCCCACAAAAAATTGCGTTTATTGCATACTTTCCTCAGACGTCACCTAATGGTTAAGTTTCGTGTTCAAGTTCATTCTTGACAATGGGGTAGAGAAGAGAAACACAAATCAACGTTTCCATTGGCTGGAAATTGGTAATATCACTTCAGCCACTCCCTTAGACGCCAGAAACCCAGGCTGGGGAGCTCCACATGGGACCCACCAAAGCTTGCTTGGTCATGGTGATGAACTTCATCCATGGCCGTGGAAAGAGGCCTGGGCTTACAGTAGATGTGTCCTCCTGGAGGTAGAAACCTTTCTCCCTCCTGCCTGTGCCTCTCTGATGGGAGAACCAGCTTTCTCTCTCCTGCAAAAATTAGAAGAAGCCAAATTATCAGTAATGTTGTCAATTAGGAAATCTGGGTTGAAGTATTTGGGTGTGGGGTTAATGTAAGTCTAAGGATGTAATCATAAATTCTATTTCTCATGGAACTACATGTGCAGACGGGCTCTCATGGTTTCTCATCTCACCACATTTTCCTTATGAAGTCCTTTATCTTCATGTCCTTACGTCTTGGGCTTCTCAGAAAAACACATGCCCAAATGCTACTTAATCTTTTGTCCTTTGTACATGTACCTTGGACATACGTCCAGCTGATGCACTTTGCTGTCTGAGGACTGTTGTGTTTTCCTTTGTCATGTACTTGATGTAGTCACAAATTACCCCTGACATTTTAATTTCTTACATACACTAACTTCTTTAAAATTTAAGACGCTTTTTATTTTTCTTAGTTGCAAGGTTGCAGCTGTGTGATCGCTGCTGGGTTTGGCAGGTTCTGGCAATGCTCAGGTGAGCTTTTCCCTCCACACTGATTTCAGCCAGAAAAGAGTTTTGTGATTGAGTGGGACCTCGTGTACACCTGTTTGCAACAAATTTTATTCTCTCTTGAATGCCCCTTCTCTGTGGTAGCAGTTACATTCTTATGTCTTGTGTTGCTTTCTTCTCCTGTCTTTTCCACCTCTTCAGATTGTGAGCTTTTTGGACAGAAATTTCCTTTTACTATGAATGGTAAATTACACCTAATAACAAGACTCTGTTTTCAGTTAATATTGTCTGAAGACTGATGCAAATAAATAATATTTATAGTACCTTTTAGTTTCATCTGTGGTATTCCCTTAGCTTCTCCGAAGCCATTCCTGAAATTGCAGCACCTTTAATTAGTTTTGACTAATACTCCCTCAGATTTTAAGGTAGGTGCACAGTGAATCTGTGTTATACCAGAAAAGTCAACAGCTCTGTGCCTTTGGAACTCAGGGGCTCTATTCCTTCAAATAAAAAACAAATCTAACAACCATAAAAGAATTAATGAAATTAAATGTGTTTATATGGCTAAAATTATTTTTAACCACTTTCACAGCATGTGAACAACCACAGCTGAGGAGCTGACTACATGGCACTGGTGGGATGGTGTTTCCCAGCTCCAGCCTGTTCAACATCAGCTTCCCAAGATGTGCAGGATCCATTGAGGAGCAGTAAAGAGCCACATGCATCATTCTCATGGATTTGGGGGTGCACTGAACAGTCCTGACATCACATTCCCTCAGGAAATTTTATTAAACTTATCCGTAACTCAGTGTGGTGCAGCTCATCTTTGCCAGTTTGTGTGCCAGGAAGAAGTATCTTGTGTTGTAAGAACAATTAATTGTTGGTCAGATACATACAAGCCTCACTGATGTCCCTCTCTCTGGAAAGGCCACCCCGAAACTGAGCCAGAGCTCCGCCAAGGTAGGAGATCAGACGCCAAAGTTCATTTGGTTCCCTAAGTTTGTTGGTGCAAGGAATGACAAGTGCCCTCTAGGGTGAACTTTACCTTCTGCAGAAACTCTGAGTAAAGGTGATATTGTTTTAGGGAAGACAGTTCCCTTGCCATGTTCTTTAATCACAGAATCATAGAATGGGTTGGGTTGGGAGGGTCCTAAAAGACCATCTCGTTCCACCCCCTGCCATGGGCAGGGACACCTTCCACTATCCCAGGTTGCTCCAAGCCCCGTCCAACCTGGCCTTGGACACTTCCAGGGATGGGGCAACCACAGCTTCTCTGGGCAACCTGTGCCAGGACCTCAACTTATAGCAAAAAAAAGTCTTCCTTATATTCAAGTTCAGCCTCTCCTTTTCCAGTCTAAAGCCCTAATAAAAAGTCTCCCTCCATCTTTCTGATAAACCCTCTTTATGTAATGAAAGACCACAAGAAAATCTTTGAAGCCACAAGAAGGTCCCAAACATTTGGGAGATGAAATTCAGAATATAAGTGCAGCAGTTAGAAAATATGCCCTTAGAAATAAATAATCTTCCAAATTATTCTGGTTCTTCTCTGAGCCTCTTAGTTTTGGATCCTACCGATGCCCTTATGAACATCATGCTTTCCTGTGGTGGCTGTGTGACATACAGCCTTGTTTTCAGATGGATTACTGTCCTTTTTGGTCACTCAGAGGAATATTTCATGTGATTTTAGTCATCATTTTAGCCAGGCTGCACTATCAGCCTGGTCTCTTCAACACTTACCTCTTTCAAACTCTATATCACTTAAAATGTTACCCAAATTATTGCATTTTTAAAGGGGTTCATTGATAGAGACAACAAAGAATTGAGGCCTGAGAGCTTTTCCCTTTGACAGCCCATGAGAAGCACAAGCTCAACAACATGTTGTATCAGTTTGTTCCTTTGATAGTGATGTGGAACAATAAATATAACGAGAAATTACATGAGAATTCCAGAACATCTGTACCTCTCTGTAGTGGGCTTTATTCCAGCGCCTAAAGCACACACATTTTTCATAGGAAATCAAAGTAATGGAAAATCCTTGAATATTTGCAAACCAGTCAAAAGAGTTAAAGGGGGCGGGGAAAAAACCCCAAAAACTAATGAATAAAAAGCTACATTCTTCAGTAATATTTTCTTCAGGACCAGTAGCATAAGCTAAACTGACTTTACCATCGAGACTATCATTAATTGAACCACGTGAATAATTTAGTTCAGTGTTTCTCTGCTCTTGGGCAAATTGATGGAGCTGCACGGCATGAAACTCCACTTGTGCTTGAAAGAAAGGCGACATTTTTTCCTCCCATTCACCAGACACCTTTGTAATTCAACAGTTGTGAATTAAAACGGGATCATGTGCTGGGAAGCAATGCTTGGATGAATAATAATCTGTGATATGAAGAGAGATTCAAGTTTGGTTTGTTCAGCCTGGAAATAACAGCTGAGAGGATGCACTGTAACTCTCAGTAGACAAAGCAGGTGGGAAAATATAAGTGAGGGAGGGAAATGTTTAAAGGACAAATACAATAGTCGGGAAAAATTAAGTTGTAAATTAGAGGTGGCTTCTGTTCTTCAGTGGATGGAGTCCCCAAACTATTTTTAGCAGGAGCAGAGAAGCCAGTTTGACTGGAAGGTAAATAGTTACACATGTTTTCACGGGGTTTTGTGCCACAGCACTTTCAAGGGCAACTGTGACCCAACAGGCTCCTTATTTCCTCTCAAAACCATTTGAATTTAATAAAATTAAAACTGGGATCTACATCTGGACAGGGAAACTTGTTGAATGCTTCCTCCTAGTGGTTTTCCATCAAAATGGCATTTCCAATGTGCCAAAAAAAAAAAAAAAAGTGGGGCCTCTGCCTCAAGTATAGAGAGTGAAACCTGAACAGATAAATAACTACCTGAAAAAGTATTAGCAGCACGCAGAGATCATAGAGGGAGGGGGAGGAGGGTTGTGCTAAAAGAAAGCTGCAGTTTAAAGTTCAGAAAACAAAATCAGTGAGAATTTCCAGTGTAAAAGAGAATTAAACCATTAATAGGAAGCTGAAACAGTAATAAATAAATCACTGGCTATCTAAGAAATGAGAAGAAAAAGTAAAGAAGATGTGAGTTTGGTTTCAAATGGGGCAGGGATGAGGTTTTGGATAGCTTAAAGTTGATCTATCTATATATATTATAAATATCAGGTAAATAATCTCCTTAATTTTCAGTGAAGACTATTGTCAAGATGGGATCATATTTTCCTTGGCAAACAAGAAGTGTTTGAATGGAAATGTGAGTAAATCCATGGATGGACACAGAAGGGAATTAAAACAATGCTGGGGTCCAGAACAACCCCTTTGCAAAAACTCTGTTGAGAACTGGCACATGAACCTGCAGATCTCTCTCTAAGCGTTTTGTGAGAACCTGTCAAATCAGGAAAGGTAGCAGGAGGGAAAAATATCCACAAAATCCAATCTAAAGGCAGTACTTGTATTAGAAAAGGAGGTCACAAGCAGCTCAAGCAGAGACTTGCTGATCTGAATTAAGTACATTACAGGGCTGTGGGACACATTTTGGAGGGGAAATAATCAAAGGTTTGAAGGACAGTGGAAAATTGAATAAAAAGGGTTTGAAACCTATTTACTAAGTAAGAAGAATGTGGCAAATCTTATCCCCTGGTATCCTGAGAGAATGCAATAGGGCAGAGCATGAAATGCTCTACTGGGGGCCAAATGGGGATATTTGCTTCCAGGGGATGGAAACAGCAGATCCCTGTGAAGACCTGGATCAATTACTGGAACAGAAAGGTTAGGATGTGTAACGTGGTGCAACCCTGAGACAGAGAAATGGAAGCGAAGATCTGTCAGCTGAGACACAGCCTGTGGGGGACAGGCGCTGCTGAGGCAAAGGGGAGGCACTGGTGAGGCTGCACCTCTGCACACATTGGTACGAGATGCCCAAGGAAGGTTCCTATGAACCAAACAAGATTTAAAGGGTTTCTACAATGGACATGAAATTAGAAAGCCTTTAGAAAGAAATCTGGAATCCTGGCTTGCTCAATCCTGCAAAATGAAAGTTGAGGTACTTGAGAGGGGAATAAATGTCGATGAGGGTTAAACCAGAGTATTGAGCAAGGTTTATTTTGAGCAGTCTGCATCAACCACCTGCCCTCCAAAGTCTACAGGAGGGTGCAGTTTGCAGTTTTCCTGTGGTGAGTTTTCCCTGTGGAAGCTTGCCATGATCCCATGGCTATGGACCAGGCCTCTTGCACACAGGAAAGCTGGAAGATGCATGTGGAAAATCTGTCATTTGTACCCTATTGGTCTTAAAGCAAAAGTTGCCCCACAACAGCAAGATCCAGTACTCCAATATGCGTTTGCTTATCCCATCAAGTTGATTGAGATGGTCCCTGAGACTTTATATGTTTTGGGAGAGTAATACCAGAAAGTGGAAATGTATTTTCCATGTTTTCACTGAAAGGAACTGGAAAGGCAGGTCAGTGCTGCCAAATATCTTAAAGGTGGGTTTGGCTTTATTTGACTCAAGTAATTTGTTCTGCTGGGGTTACAGCTCTTGACCCAAGGACATCAAGGAGAATGTTTGCCACCTGGTAATTTGTTTCCCAGTTCATCAGCCTCACACCTAAAAATCACAAGCTTACCTCTTCATTCAAATTAGCTTGACTTCAGTGCCAAGTCACTGGTTTTTGATACCTTTAACACTACATTAAAATTTTATTTAGTACCTTCAATGAAAATATTATTCACTATCACTTTTGTATTTATTATTGTAATGTGAGTGGAAGGAGCTCTTAAAGCCTCTCACACAGGCATTTTCTCAACAATCAAGCAACCTTTTGGCTCTTGTCAACACCTTCCTATATCTGACAAACCAATAACACAGCTGAATTTGTCATGATCGTTATAGCCAGCATGGTGTGCAGCCAATATTCACCTTCTTGGATGGAGCTGAAGAGCAGGAACCAACAGCCAGGAGCTTAACTGGATGTTGCAAGAACAGTGTTAATACAGTCACCCATCAGGAGACAGTTGAAAAGGATAAACAATCAGGAAACAAACTATTTATAAGGCAAGAGATGGGTTGGTTGGCAGTGTTTGGGTTGTAGCTGGTGTTTGTTCTTTTGGGGTTTTTTTTTGTTTGGTTGTTTTGGTTTTTTGGGGGCTTGGTGAGATTTTTGGGGGGGAGGTTTGTTGTTTTGTTTTGTGGGCTGGTTGTGAGTTGTTTTTGTGTTGGGTGAGTTTGTTTTTGGTTTTTTTT